>CABFOW010000688.1:121926-222652 GCA_902141385.1 Timema californicum
GGGGGGCGCTCTATTTTTGTTAAGAAACTCAACGGGAATTTTCCAAGCATATTTCAGCACGTGACTCAAATCGTTATTTAATACTGAAAACTCAATGGGTATTTTCAGTACCAAAGTGTCATTTTAAATATTCCTTCAAATATATTTTGATTTATAATAAAATAAAGAAAACTAACCAAACATAATTGTTTGGAATAGTGCTACTTATGCTACCAATAAGTAAAGGACTATGAAATGTAAACAAATAGCTCAATTAAAAAATACAGCCAATTGATTTTAATAAGAACATATTTAATCCCGGTAACATTGTATTATTGTTCATAAAAAAATTACGATTAAATCGGAAAAAACAATTTGCGGTCAATAACGTTGATGTTATTTTGTGTCGGAGATCAAATTCTATCTTAACATTTCTATATTTGATAATGATAATTATTGCAAAACAAAACATAAGTATAGTACTTGTTTAAGTTTACAGACGGATTGTATCAACTTTCAATCAATGCAATATGATATCTTAAGCTTTACGATATAACTTAGGGTTTTTATTTATATTATTTATGTAAAGAATAGGAGGGATTTAACGGCAATTTCTGAACCATCCAGTTTGATTTTTTTTTTGCGAAATTCCCTATGCTTTCCCGTTTTTTCCAGACACAAAATATTATGTGTATTTTCCCAGTTCTCCCAGTTTTCCAGCCACATGGAAGCTCTAGCACCGTTCTTTAGCCGTTAGATCTTCGCTGTGAAAGGGAAGCACCATGTTAACTAACTTAATAATACATTTTACGCACATGCTGGAAATTAAACTCAGGACTGCTACGTCATTAGAAAGACTCTATAGAAATTGAGTTGGGATTTTGTATCAATCTATAGCTATTAACTTGTTGACCTTGTTTTATGTTTTGTATTCTCATTTATGGCGTTTAATTTAGGAGATTTGTTCAATTTGATGATGGAATATTCAATTTTAGGTTAAAGTTAAAAATATACAGTTCACGTTAAGCACCCCAGCAACCTATGTATCCTGTTTTTAGAGAGTAAAATGCTAGTATAGCACTCATTCTTACTTTTAAAAATGAGATATAAGCGTCAGTCACAAAAAAAAAAACCGTGTGTGGCCAAGCACAAAATACCTGGAACTATTGTATGACTCAGACATTACATGTGACTAATTCATTGATATTATTATCATAACTACATTAATAAAATGAAGAGTTTGTTTGTCTTTCATAAGCACTGCGTGATATCTACATCAAGCAGAGGGCTGACATTTTAAAATTAGTAGTCCTCTGTGCAAGAACAAGTGTACAAAAAGATGCAATTTTAAATTTTTCATAAGATATTTTAAATTTTATTAAAAACTAGGTAGGGAGAAATAAAACAAAGATTTTTTTATCTCTCTGCTTGAAGCAAAATAAAGCGTTACCCCGGGCAACGGTGGGTCCTATTGTTGGCAAGACACATCATCGTTCATCATATAAGCCAGAGCACAACAATTGCATATATCTATTTTTAATTTAATGATTTGAAAAGGTGTAGCCTAATTTTTGTTATAATAAGTATTTCTCGACATTTTGGGCGCATTAAGCATTTGTTGCCACATGTATGATAATTTTATTACTAGCTTTAAATCTAAGGGTAGTTTACTAATAACTGTTTTTCGAAGATTTGTTCAAAATGGATATCTGGGGATTGTTTTATATAATAAATAATACTGTTCACTTAATTTTCGGATACATATTCCTTTATGATAAATATCCATTCAAGCGTAGTTTATTGATGACTGACTATTTTGTAAAATATATTACAAACTATAGGAGAATAATATGATAAGTATTTAAGAATATATAGTGCCATTAATTTTATTGAAGTTTTGTGAAATTTTAGATCAAAACATCCTTAAGACCAACCCTTTTAAAGATATTTTTGTGATAATCGTGCTCCTAATAAACCAGCAATGTATTAAGGCGTCACAAGAGATAATGTCAAGCCTGCGAGGCCCCTAACGTGCTAGTTGCAGACAAACATCTCCTTCCACCTCCACCACCAAGTTACACCACCAACCACTTGACGGATGGAAAACAAACCGATTTGTATTTTTATCTCAATAAAATTTCGGGGAGTAGGATCGTAAAAGACACCCGTATCGCCACAATCATCATCAGGAAAGTGAAGGAGAGGGGCTTGGGGAGGAAGGGGGGGGGGGAAGACGTGTACAAATGTTGACATGTTGGATTGAGCCGATGCTTCCATTCAAGTCTTTGTTGCTTCTCGTATAATATTTACTAGAAACACACTTATATAGTAACGGTTTACTTGTAAATTGTAAATATTATGTATTTCCCCCCCTCCCCCGCCCCTCTTTCCATCCTCTTATTTCCTCCACTGTACCCGTCAAATATTAGCTCACCAAACAACTGACACACATATATATCTATATATACACAAACACTTGCACTTTCCTGCACGGGGTATTTCGGGTTGTTCAGATTTGTGAGTACAGTCAAGACAAAATAAATGAACCGGTTTTAATTATTTTAATTATTTTTACTATTCCGTATAATAGCAAGGCTATTGATGTCTTATTTTAAGGTATTATTGTTGGGTGTTTCATGACTTAACACCCACCCAGTTTATTTGCATTTAATTACACCAATGAGGTAATGATGAGATAGGTATAATTTAGAATAAAGGTATTCGGTACTGTGGTGGTGGGTAAATAAACATTTTCTCAGTTGACCTAGCCGGGATACAAACATTGGCATCCCCATCCCCAGGCAAACTAAGATGAGATTGACACCTTAGTCCTCATGCCTCAGCTACAGGTTAAATATTGATAGAGTAGCTTAGAGGAAATGAGTCCATACTAGCGTGGAGAGAGGATTGGAAAATCCACTCCCAGAGCACCCAGCTGAGGTTCAAACCTCTATCTACAATATCACCGTCAATATAGTCAGTTTCAAGATCGACACTTTATTGACCATGTGACCAGTAATAGTTTTTGAAACTAACTGATTTTAAAAATTGAAATTTGAGGAAGCGAAAACATTCAAAAGTAGAAATATGCCATTTTCATATAACGAATACACTTATCAATTAAATCTCACCTGCATCGGAGAGCATGTGGACTAAATGTCAGTCTTGTCTAGTCTTGTTTGCTGGTGACAGGGGACGTCAAGAGCTGAGTATGTTTTTTAATCAAGGGTTTCCGATTATTCTCGCAGATTCGGGTACATTTACTATAGAATTTATCTTCCTCATCCCTACCCCGTCAGAGTGAATATGTGGATATCCCGGACAGGTGGTAAGACATGAAGAACGAGAAGATTAATTAAATCATGTGGGCAGTAATAAAAAAAAAGTTGTTGCAGTTAAAATAAATGGTACGGAACTCCTCACAGACTTTAATATACACTAGCAAACCCAAGCATAAATTGCACTATACTTATATAAAACTTTTTTTTAATCCAGGTTTTAAATTTTATAATTTTATTTTTAAAGATTTAATGTCCTCATTTGTATGTTTGGACCGATAAAAAAGATCAATGGTGGGTCCACAAGAGTCAACACTTCGTATTAAAATTTCAACTCCCGGTTAAAATTGTCGACATTTTATTAAGTGTTGCAAATCTTCATGCTATCGCATTGCTATTAAATTCCTCATTTATAAATTATGATCAATAAAATATGTAAATATTGACTATTGAGTCAAAAATGGATATAGATAATTGTTGTACAAACACTTCTTTTAAGAGGTTTAAGGAAAAATAACATAAATTTTTAGAGACTTACTTATATTTAATCACTCTATGGCATTGGAGAAAATTGTATTAATATATTTGCCAATATCTCAGAAACTGTTGGATTTATAAAAATATATTTCATATAAAAGTTTATTTATACTTTTAATAGTACTACAATTTTTCAATGATGATTAATTAATATTTCAAATAGTTGCAGAGAGTTACAGAAGTTTCTGCTTCTGTAAAATACCCTAAAATTCATGTTCATGGTAAAATGAAAATATCCAGTTTATTTATAATCTTAATCAACAGCTAGATCCGAATTTTACACAAAATCGTTAGAGTCGATTTTGAGAAAATCTATTTTTCTCTTTTCGCCCTTTCTTAAGCTACTCTTAATGTTAAGTTTAAACCGACACACAGACAGACGTCATTGCAAAGACCACTTTATAGAGTTTGGGGGGTCTTGAGACGTCGACATCCGTCAACATTTCAAGTTAGATTTTCTTTTGCGGTCGCAATACTTTTACCTTTTTGTTTTCGAAAAGTTATAATATATATTTACGTTTAGCTTGAAAGTTATTGGTTTTATAAAAATATGCTTATCATAAAATATTTGTATTATAAAGAGACCTACATATATGTAACGATAAGTAATTTTATATCTCAAATAGTTTAGGAGATATTATAAAAAAAAGATAATTTACTCATCAGACTGGAGCCCTTAAAGTCATTTTGCCGAAATATTGAGAGAATCCATTTTGTTTGGAATATTTAGAAATGTTTAGAAATGAAATTTAGTCAAAATCATTAGAGCTGATTTTGAGAAAATCAACCTTTTCTCTTTTTGCCCTCAGTAAACTACCCTTAATTTTAGGGTTAGATATCTAATTCCAAAAACCCCAAGGGGCAACTCTATGAAAACCCTAGATACCAAGTTTTATCCTGATCGATAAGATAGTTTAAGCTCTAGTTGGAGGTACAGACAGACGGATAGACGGAAAGTCAAAATCCACTTTTTTTGGATTCGGGGCGGGGGTTGGGAGGGTCAGGAAACGTCAAAATTCATCAAAATCTTGAGTTCGATTTTTTTGACGATCACAATACTTTCTCTACCTGTAAAATAGTGATAAAGTAAAAATAAAAAGAAGAGTGCTAAGCTGTTTTATAAAGTGGCTGATTGAAGGGGAATTTCTATTTTATTGAAAGGGGGGACACCAAATAAATAAAAGGCTGAAAAACACGGTCTTGAACCGAAGTCAAAAGGTTTTATTAATTTATATAAGAAAGAGGCTTAGCGTTCTAATAGTGTTCAGCCTATTCATAACTGTTATCACTCCTGGAGCGAATAGGTTCTCTTCTTTCTTTATCGTCTACTGATCAAAGAAATTGAATGCTACCTTCCATATACAAACCCATTAGTGTATTTAAATGAAAATATCCTGGACGGGTAGGGAGCCGTGGTAAAGGCGATGACTGTTTCTATGCAGGCACAGACCTAAGTGTTGTTATTGTTATCAGTGGGTGACTCACAGATGTCTCATGACTGTTCATAGGGTCTGAGGGTGGCCCGGGATGACACACACTTGAGTTGATAACAGGGATTCAAAGTCAAGTAATAGTGTCACGTGTCTGTGGGCAAGATATTCGTGAAATTTCGTTGCTCTCCCCACCGTGTCTAGCTCCCGGTTCGGGCTGTTACACGACTATCTTAGGAAGAAGGAAAGTATTTTTTTTTTATCAGCGCGTCTTACTAACTGTTCAGGCTATACGCATATACCTATATGATAATTAAGTACTCTAATGGGGTAGGGATGAGCAAAGAAAGCATTTTAAAGGTAATCTACCCACAATTGCATGGAAGGTGTGTGAAAAACCATTTAGGAAAAAAACAACCTCATTAGATCCGACAGGGATTCAAACAATGATATCCCAGTCTTCAGCAGGCCAGTCTAACACGAGACTGACACTTTATAACAGTGATTCTCAAACTGGGTTCCTCGGAAACCCAGGGTTCCGCTAAGGGGATCAAGGGTCCTTGAGAAGATTATGTGTAATGGCGGCAACAACATTAGTAGTGCATTATAAATATTTATAATAAAAATTAATAAACACCCATCTCATTAGCAGCATATTCATTTTAATAATGTAAAGATAATTAAAATACCTTTTAACATTATTAATGGCCTTAAAAAAATTATTAAAAAGTGGAAAAGTAACACTATATATTTTGAAGTTATATTATTTTTCCCGTGCAAAATAAACGTAATAAAATATTAACTAGTTTTGTTTTGGACTTTATTTACAACATTAGCTTAGCACTCAAATACTTTTATACTTCTTTGTTAAAGCTCAAAAACCCACAGTGTAGTTGTAGAGGGAACGGGGATGAGACATGGACACATAGGAGTTCCTAAGTAGGTTTAGTAGCTGTTATAGGGTTCCGTGGGATAAAATAGTTTGAGAACCACTGCCTTAGACCGTTCGGCCACTGAAGCGGGTAGTAAGGTAGAGTTGATAGGAAGTATGTCCGCCTATGCATGGGAGGAGAGTGAGACCCACTTTTTAAAAAACACCCAAGACACACCTATTCAATATTCGAGCCCCAACTTTCACCGTCATCAGACCGGACTATTAAATAGGCGCTTTAGATTTTACCTCATGTAAAAAAATAGCTACACAGGTTTGTGTTGTATGGCTTACTAGGGTCTCATTGAATGTCTTATGACTTTACATAGTCTTGATTGTTGTTGTACTAGGGTAAGTTAGCTTGTAATTATATATTCCAGTGTAAAGTGTTAATATTTTTATATATTTCTAAGTCAAACTCCCTGTGTCTGTGTTCATACTGTTATCCAGATGAAACAATTACTGGTGTTAGTGTTGGGTGTTTAGTGTCCTCGGTTAAGTTAGTTTGTAGCTTATGTGACTGTTATAGCTCCGTATTAAAAACTATTCTAAATACAACATACTAAAACAACATCTTGGTTTAAGGGGTGGGTATTATAAATACAAAAGCCATTTCCTGGCCGTTGATTCGTCGTCGTGAAAGGAGAAGAACGCCTAAGATCTATAATCCAACAGACTATTAAGTAGCCAAATGTAAAACTATCAATAATAATAATAATATTAACAATGTCAGAAAATTAAACAATTTATTTATTTTTGTGAAAGAAAGAAAACACTGACACAAAATCCCTACCCCAAGTCTAACAAGTAAATCAAAACAAAGTGTTAGAATATTATTAAAATAGGCTTGAAGTAAACTAAAGTTTTAATTATTATTGGTTTGATTGAATTGATTTTTATTAGGCTAATAACACAAGCTAAAGTCTATTAGTGGCTTGGATACGCTTGAAGTGAGTTCTGAATCTCGTATCGGAGTAGTTCTGATGTTGATATAACCACTCGTAGTTTAAATATTGCAAATAGTAGTTCTGATTTTTACATTATAATCGCTAAGGATTTCATCAGTAGTTTAGATATCAATATTATACACTTTTGCATTCAATGCTTGAAACAAATCCAAGAACAATTCAATAAACATTTATAAAAGTGAGTATTTGCAAGGCATCATGGTTTATTTGTTCACTTTGTTTCTCTATAGTGTAAACGTCCAATTCACAGCTCTCTATTGTAACTGTTTGAAGGGGAGGGAGAGAGATAATAAAAGGGGGTTTAACAACCCCCGACTACTGTGCGTGCGAGCGACGTTTTGAATTGCGCTCATATCCTATAGTAAGTGGCCGTGTGTATGTAGCACACTATGACAGTGTTGAGTGTGTCAACTCTCACATGCAGATAAGACCCTGTGTTAAGGAAATTAAGGGTGGCCTCATCATTTCCCATTTACCTTCCTAGGGCTGCTAGCGATGTCAAATATGTCAGTCCAGAGACTTGTCACTAGCCTCACTAATTGATTCTTTCACTTGGCGTTTCCAAACTTGATCTAGAAAATATATATGAACAATCTTTCTGGGCTCCTTAAGGGTTACGCCTACTTAGGGGATAATGTCTTCGCAATGCTGTATTTAATATGGTAATGTCAGTTCCAAAGTTTCAAAACCATTCACACTATCCTTAATCATACTATTATTTTCTGTTGTGGTCTAATCATAAATTAGTTTATCTGTAAGAGGAATCTAGACATGTTTTTCTAACAATTTACTTTAATCTAGACATGTGTTTCTAACAATTTACTTTAATCTAGACATGTGTTTCTAACAATTTACTTTAATCTAGACATGTATTTCTAACAATTTACTTTAATCTAGACATGTGTTTCTAACAATTTACTTTAATCTAGACATGTGTTTCTAACAATTTACTTTAATCTCAGAATTCAGTTATTTTGCGTGAAACATAGGCCTACTAGAAAATTAGTTCATTTCACATTTAAATTTTTTTTATAAAGATTTTTAGCATCATGTCTGGGCGTGTAGGTAAATACTAATTATCTTCATGCGTTAAGAATGAGTAAGGTTGAATTTAGATTAAGTGTATCCCCATTTGCATAGAGGAAGAGTGGAAAACTACCTTCAATTCACATGAACGAGATTCTATCCCTGATCTCCCCATCATCGGCAACCAGTATTTTGCAA
This sequence comes from Timema californicum, assembly GCA_902141385.1. Lineage (NCBI taxonomy): Eukaryota > Metazoa > Arthropoda > Insecta > Phasmatodea > Timematidae > Timema > Timema californicum. The sequence continues at coordinate 130,274 of CABFOW010000688.1, forward strand.
GAGGGACACCTTGGACTATTTCACCTCCGAAATATTTTTAATTTAAGAAAGTATTGTAATCGTGAAAAAATCAATCTCAAGATTATTATCATGTGAACCTGGACCCAAAAAAGTGAATTTTTGCCATTTTATCTGTATCCATGTCTATCTTAATGTTCCTGGCCACGGATCCGAAACGGTTAGATGGATTTTGTTCGCACTTGATATTTAGATTTTATAGGGCTTTACCACAGTATATTTTTATTTTATTTTGAACGTATCTCTCAAATCAAGGATCGTTTACTAATAAATCACTTTTTTGAATTCAAAATCTTACGAAAATGGCTTTAGATATTTTGCTTAAAATAATTTATAGCTAGGAAATAACACTGTAAGCTACACTTAGTTTTCGGGGGGGAAACGTTTAAAGATGTATTACTAATGACAACTTTTAAAAAGATAACTAAAACATTTTATGAAGTGCTTTACGATTTGGTTAAAATTGGTATCTCTTTAAGTTTTTTCCAATCTAAATGATTTTATATCTTGATTTTTCTTAAAACATTAATTTAATGATAGTTCACTGATTACTGATTTTTGAAAAATTGTAAATCTTTGAAAATAGCTATAACAATTTTATTTAAAATGATTGGCAATTATATACCATTTTAATTGATAGATAATACTTTATATTGATTTTTATAAAGTAAATTAATTTAAGGGTAGTTTACAAATGACGGATTTTAAAAAATTTGAAATTTTTCATAAATACCTTTTAAGACCTAGTTAAAAATGGGTATCTGAGAATTGTGTTTCATGAAATAAAGGAATATTTTTAATTTTTTTAAACAAAAATAATTTGAGGGTGGTCTACATATAAATTACATTTAAGAAATTTGCATTTAAAAAAATGATTTAACAATTTTATCAAAATGTGGCCTATGTTTATGAGGAGTGTTTATTGTAATTAACCAAATGTTATGTTTAATTTTATGAGGAAAGATTACTTAAAGGCATTGTAGCTTACTGAAATCCTGATTTTTGAAAATTTAGTTCTACACTATGGTGACAAAGTTTGTAAGATTGTGTGGTACCATTTATTTTAATCATAGTAAAACTTAAAATGTAAGGTTTTTATTTCTATAGAGGCACAGGCCTATTGATAAATTTCAACTCTTCTTTGACGCGAACGATATTTTAAATTTTCTTCTTAGGTCAACAACTCGAAAGTTGTTGTTTGATATAATTTATATCCATCTGGCACTAGTCATGGACTCAGCCCTTGACTGATTAGTACTACCTTCACCATCTGGTGGAAATCCCATGTAATAAGGGAGTTTAGAAAATGTGATGGTTCCTTGTTGTCCTCAATACTGGATTTCTATGTGTGTGCGAGAAAGGGCCTACCAATTTTGCCGTAAAGGTATTTTCAAAATAGCAAACCTTAAATAAAGTGGGATTTATGGAGGTCTTCAACACATTTTAGTACTTCGGTAGGTGGCCCCCTTAACTTCCACGTGACTTGTGGGTTTTTGCCAAGAGGAACAAGGTTTGATCATATTGTACTCATAGGTCTATATTTTCTTCCATTTGGTGATTACTTCTATCCTTTAGAGTCAATAAATATACATTTGTTTATTAAATTACTGTATGTGTAGTCGATCAAATATAAAGTAAGGGGGAAGAATCAGTTTACCAGTAGGCCTACAGATTAGCACTATCCACTCCCTCTTTGGTAACAGCCCACAAGCCGCGACTGCTTTTCATGCTATCAATTGTTATATTGACACGGGTCTTTTGTAAGTTGTTTTTCCACCGCATCTTACTACCCATCCAGGCTATACACATTTTAATTACGTTAATAGAATAAGAAATACAAAATGTAGATTAAATGCACCTGCATTGGCGTGGAGGGGACTTGGGAACCATATAGGGAACAACAGCCTCAGTTTTAGCCAGGATTATAAAGGCGATCTTTCCTTAATCGGCAAACAAATTAGTTGAGATATTTAGTCCCCATGCCCACCGATGCGGGATGAAAGCTACTAAGGAAAAAAATAACTTAAAAAAGACCATAATGATTTGTCTTGACCAGTGTACAAATTCATCTGGATCGTCTTATATGAATTGTCAATTAAGGTCAAAGGAGAGGTCAAGTTTCAGATACCGGCTTGGTGTACTTAGTTGATTTTCCCTTAAATTGTTTCTCACCATCCTTCAATGCGTATGCTGGGTACACTATCTCTAAATACTACCCTCCTTTTTTCCCGTCCCATTAATGTAAATATGTGGGTAACCGTACGGGGAGTGAGATGGAAAAAACGGGAAAAAACACATTGCCGCCAAAAATATATATTGCCTGGGTGACTCGGAAGCCCAGATTTATGTGTGAAATCCAGTATGGATGTAAAGACTTTGTTGATTTCCATTATTTTCCCTGGTGAATGTTCGTGCATTTACATAAGATGCATCTTCTTGATTATGGCAATCAACTTGAGTCGAGTGGTTAAGCCTTTATAAGAGGAAAGGGGGAGCTAAAACTCCATCAATCTCAATTCAAGGTCATCCACCAAGAAGGTTTAGGTTATGTTTAGTTTTTGTTTAAAAATATATATAAAAAAAGGAATTTTAAATGAGCCCAACTAGGCAATCCTTAGTTTTTGTCTTTGTTTAAGCACAGGCAATTTGATTAACACCAAGATCGTTTGATATTACGATCTTTCTCTCAAAAAATTAACGAACTTGAATAACAAAGATGATCCTTTCTGGTGGTGTATTGCCGACATTGAATTACAGAGGTGATTTGTTATATTGAATTCAGAATGGACAGCCATTTAAAGACAGCCCCATTACGGTACCATAATATATTTTTATTGTATGACTAACAAGTTAATTTTAATAAATCTTAAGATTTATTGAAATCCCCTCCCCCTAAAGTTATCTTATAGCGACATCACTGAACTTGACATTGGCGAAGAAGAGCCTGATATTTGTCCACCCCTGAGTTTCTAGAATCTTCCAGCCTCTTGGGGTGAAAAGGAAGAAGAGGAAAGGGAGGAGTTTGAAGTTCTTCCGTGACGCCGTTACCCCGTCGTCTCCCCTAGCCACCTCTTGAATGCTAGCAGTGAGGACTAGAAACCTTCTAGGTGTTTGGATGAAGGAGGGAAGTGTGGGGTATTCTGCCTTATCTTGTTCGTTCCCTTATCCCCCACCCGCTAACAATAAATCATAGAGAAGATAGCGAGGCACAGTAAACTCAGAGTCATAGTCTCTCCGACCCAGGGCTGCCAACAGGTAAGAGGAAAAAATCTCACAATTACGAGCATCCCCTTAAAAACTGTACAGGCTTATAATATTGAGCTACATGTTTCGATGAGCACACTAATAAAATAGCAAGTCTCATATTATTTGGTTTGCATGTAATGGGAAAGGTCGGAGTTTGAATCCCGGCAGCTTGTACTAAGGTTAACCTTTCCTCTCCACACAAATGATTTATCTTTCTATCTCTTAGGAGCACATGAAGGTAGAGAGACCCTGTAAGTTGTCAGCAATTGGAGTAAGAAGAAAAATAGAAGACAAGTTAACTGATGATAAATATGAATGAATAAAGGAGTTGTGTAAAGGCTGTAGACAGAGAAAGCCTAAACGTTCACGAAACCCGAAGAATGAAAGAGGATAGGTTAAATGATTATAAAGATAGAACGATGAAGGGGTTGATGAAAGGTTGGATATATAGAGAACAAGAATGTTTATAGCATTCGGCAGAAGGGGCAACAGCCGGAGGGAGAAAGAGGGTAGAAGACAAGCTAACTGGTGATAAAGATATAGCAATGAAGAAGTTGATGATTCGGAGGAGATCCCGTAAATTGGCAACACCCGGAGAAAGAAGTGACACCCAGAGAAAGAAAGAAGGTAGAAGACAAGTTAACTGATGATAAAGAGAGAGCAATGAAGTTGTTGATGAAAGGGTGGAGATCTGGTAGGTTGGCGACACTCGGAGGAAGAGGCAACACCCGGAGGAAGAAAGAAGGTAGAAGACAAGCTAACTGATGATAAAGTAGAGCGTGGGAGGGGTGTAGGGGACCCCCTTCCCTCCTCAGATAGGAAAGCGGGGGTTGGGGAGCTATAATCTCTCGAGATTGGAATATTCTAATATCGCGTGGAAAACGCGAACGAGGCGCAGACTTTGTGTTTGCCCAAGACTTGAAGTGAAATATTAAAACCTTGCGCGCGTGCTGCTGGGGTGGGTGGGGAATTGGGGATGGGTGGGGATGGGAAGAAAATCTCCGGGAAATCCTTTAGAAGAGTGGCGTATTGTGAAGAACAAAGAGAAAAGAGGGAAGGAAAAGGAGTATAGAGGAAACGATAAAGCGTACATATAAAGAAGAGAGACAGGGACGGACGAACTAGAGATATTAGTTTCCTGCTGTGTTTCCTTGAAGATCGTGCACCCTCCCCACTCTCCTCAACTCCTTATAGGACCCCCTTATTTCCTACCCCCAATGTTCATGTTGGGGCTAGGGTTTGGGTGTGATTTCTGTCTGAACTTTGAAGTCGAGCGAGCTACTTTTCTTATTAACTCTTGTATTACCTTTTGTAGTTTTTCCTCTTTACTTTTTTTTAGTCTTTTTGTCAATAGTGGAGGCGCGACAGGTCCTTAATGATCACGTCAACAACCTTACCCCTAACCCCCAAAATAATTTGAAGGGATAGACATAAGTAATGTAGTTTTAAAGTAAATGCACAAGTATTAGCTAGGATACATGTTAGTTATCCGCAGTGTTAAATCATATTGAAAGAAAGCAACCCATTTCCAGTTAACCCAAACAAGATTCAAACTTTGATATCCCCCTCCAACAGTAATCCGGTCTAGTGCATGACTGACGCCTCAGACTATGTGACCACCAGTGGTGGGGCACGTGGGTAATGTGTCTGAGTCAGATACGGTAGGGTGGTGGTACTAAGTGAGGATAATTTTTTATCGAGGTTTTATTTTCATTCCTCTCCCCAGCTGAATGCACAATATTATGTTATCTTATTTTAAAAGTCTTTGATTGTCAGTACTGGCACTATTCACCTTCCTCATCTCGTCCCCTTGTGTTAGATAGCTCAAACCCTCAAAAGTGGTCACACGGGATAAGGCGTCAACCCTGTTTGATATAGTATGCCTGTATGGGGAGGTTGAGTGTTCGGATTCCAGCCGGGCTTACAAGAAGTTTATTTATAAAAAATAATTTTCTATTCTCCTTATATGAAAACGTGGGTATAATTCCTTTCAATTATACCTTCCTCACCATTTTTCTAGGTGAAATATGAGGATAACTTGGACGGGAGTGAGAGGTGCTGCGCAAAAAATAAAAAGCTAATTCAAGTCGCTGATAACCAACACTGTCACCATCCTCATGCTTTTTCCTAATTTGCTGATAGACAGTGTGGCACAATAATACAGATCTAATACTTCCAGCATGCATTGCGCCAATCTGGTTTTAGTTGATTATCCGACTAGATCCTTAGGAAACAGTTAGTTACCACCAGCTCGGAACTGCTAAAAGACCATGTTTGAAAGAAGGCATGTCTGTCTAGTCAAGGCAAGATCATTAATAGCATCAGGTCAAATTAAAAGTTCCTGACCGAGTCCTAGAGACTCAGGGTGACGACATACATTGTGAGGGCCCCCACAAGCACATGTAAGTACCATCATAGTATGTCTGATTAAAGTTAAAAATTAAGCAATTGTTTGATTACTGAATGATCAACAGGACTGTCCAGTAAATATATCGTGTCAGCAGGATTTTTATATTTAATATAAATTGCACACACTATTTGAACGTTATTTCTTTTTTTAAACTTTTAACTATTTCCTAAACAAGGATGAAAATAATGACGGTGTGAATGTGCGTCGTATATTTCGTGAGTCTTAGGTTGTTCTCACTAGTTATTTCATGATAGTGCTCATAATTATTTCAGTAGAATTTTTTTTGATGAATCATGGGTATCACCTACTATAGCTCTGAGATGCAATGTAGACGTCTAGATATACAACTTTTTTAAGAATATGTTTCACCCCCTTTAGGATACGAAAGTTACCAACATCTCCCTATAACATTAAGCATCATTATTTCTAGTTTTATAATAAAATTAATCACGACAAGGTAAAATTATTTCATCTTGAAGGACGTTTCACGTGAAATATTACAATTATGACATCAAATTAAATTGTTAGAAATATAGATCCGGCCTTTCTTTAACAAAAATTAATTTTTAACACGGTCTCAATAGAACATTCTAAGATACTTGAGGATTGTTCTAGGGGTTTTGAAGATTCAAAACTGTAATTTTCATTAAAAATGCAGTAGTGTTAGGATACTCCTTTTCAGGTAGGTATGGAAACATCACCCAAGTGAAGGGGGCACTAAGTCTGACCGCACCGAATTCCCAATAAGCATAGCAATAATAATAATGATGATAATAATAATATATCTTCACTCAACACTGGGGCGGATGCGACGAGGCGTAGTGACCATAAACATACGTCGTAAATAGGGGATGAATTCACCACCCCCTTGGTCAGTGGACATTATACGGGCAGGGAAGAGATTTGCTGCCTGTAACCCGGCAGAAACTGGACACTCCAAGAGCGTTAAGCCATTTGCACAAATTGGAAAGTATACAAGCAAAATAACTTAGCTTTGGTTTAAGAAAGTGCTCCTTAACCTCTTTTAGATATTCCCTTTTGATTAAATAAAAGTCCGTGACTGGTCCACGACCCCTCTCACGTTTTACAAAAGAACGTCGTAGCGCCTTCTCTTTTGGAATTATATGGCAGGGTTTGGATTTTTACGACAAATCATCTTAATTTTGGTCCATCACAGACAATGCTCATATCAGACATTGTGCATGGTCCCCTGTTAGTGGAAGAATATAGCTGTATGGGATTCAAAGCCCTGGCCACTGCACTACCGGAAAACCAGTCTATACGAGAATGACGTTTGGTGTACGTGTGCACTGAGATGTGTAAAGCTTGACCGTTATATTGAGCTTTATTTATTTATTTAGGGTTCCTAACGTGTATTCTCTGGACCCATTGATTATATCAGCAACTGACTCCATTATAGAGCACATATATCACCCCTAACACCCGGCCATTAATTCATCACAAAGAAAAGGGAAGCCCCAATTTCACCAATGATTACTCTTTCAGTCATGCCGGGAATCGAAATCAGAACCCTTAGATTTCCAGGAAGCCAATTAAGATAAAAGATTGGACTATAAAGCCTTAATAAAAATTACGCTCATGAGAAAAATGGAAATAAATATTTTAAAATGAAGATTGGTAGCTCAAACATGCTAAAATGCACTATTTGCTGCATCATATTAAAAACAATTTTTACCAGTTCCTCCGACACAGTAAATTGTTAACTCAACGTCTCCTAACTTAACAGTTATCGCAAAGCAAATATGCCAAGTAGTTTAATTCATTTACTTTGTTTGCTCGACCGCAAAGCAGGCACGCGTTGAGATGTTGAGCCCACATTAGCTGATAAAACTAAAAACAATGCTTTACATGAACTGGCACCGGATGCACTTGACAATATGACTTTTATCAGCTAATTGTCCTTAAGCAAAACACGTTTTTAGGATTATAGAATAGAACCCAGAGTGAACATCTAATATTCGTGTCTGGTCTGTTTTGGAAGAGGGACTTAGGATGCATGGGAATATAGAATATATTTTTAGGAGTTAACTTAAACTTGGACAGAATATCTTAACATCCAACATTAGCAACATACATTTTAATATAATTTATGAATAAAAAACGAACCTATACAGTGGGACATGTATAGTTAGGTTTTTTTAAGAACTTTCTTCGGTCCCCCTAACTACTAAATTACAGGGATAATAAGGTACTCACATGTCTAGTTTAGTCCCCACATGTTTAGTTCAGTCCCAACGTGTATATTTAAATCCACAGATCTCCCCTTTAGTCCCCACATGTTTAGTTCAGTCCCCACGTGTATGTTTAAGTCCTCAGATCTCCACTTTAGTCCCCACATGTTTAGTTCAGTTCCCACGTGTATGTTTAAGTCCTCAGATCTCCACTTTAGTACCCACATGTTTAGTTCAGTCCCCACGTGTATGTTTAAGTTCCCAGAGCTCCACTTTAGTACCCACATGTTTAGTTCAGTCCCCACGTGTATATTTAAGTCCTCAGATCTCCACTTTAGTCCCCACATGTTTAGTTCAGTCCCCACGTGTATGTTTAAGTCCCCAGAGTTCCACTTTAGTACCCACATGTTTAGTTCAGTCCCCACGTGTATGTTTAAGTCCTCAGATCTCTACTTTAGTCCCCACATGTATATTTAAGTCCCCACATGTCTAGTTCAGTCCCCACGTGTATATTTAAGTTTCCAGATCTCCACGTTAGTCCCTACATGTGTAGTTCAGTCCCCCTGTGTTTGATTTTGTTATTTCTCATGAATGTTGTTCCCGCTATTGTTCCCAAGTCGAAATGTCGGACTCTGCTCTCCCTGATAACAGCTCCGGACTCTACACCACTGACTGATAACACTGTGAGGAACTTTCCGCTCTGACTGTATTCTGGAGCTTTCATGCAACGGCGGTCATGATGTCTGAGTCAATAGTCTCGCGATAAATACGTTTGCTGGAGACAGAGGAGATTATAGGGTGGTTTTCTCCATGTGGTCTTATCATTGTGGTTCACTCATTCTCTCTCCACGCAAATACTGAAGCTATTCCTTTGAAACTATTCTTAATATTTCCACCTTGGATTAGGCCGTTACAAAATTGGCGTTGAATGCTATCATTAACATAAATAAACAGCCCTAGTAATGCAAGATAGGTGTTAAAAACTAGCTTGGATGTTTAGTCACGGTGAATAGGCCACTTTGGTTCGTGCCCACCTTTGAAAATGTCTTCCATAGGTCCTCGTCGACGCGTTTTACGACAGATAATATGCATGTCTTGGGTTCTTTATTTATTTTCATTGTGTTTTCACTCCTCTAAATTTTTGAACCCAACCCATTCAATTCATGATACAACTTGGTGGCATTGTCCTTACAGGTGTATCTTTGGATATAGTGCTCAATTGCTGGGTTCCACAGTTCATCAAATTTCAGATAAAAATTCAAAAACTAGATTATATCATCATCTGACCACTTCAAACCTTTTGATTTCTCTGACAGGATGATAAACTAAAACAGCGTAGCACGCACAAAAATGAGCAAACACAGCTAAGTAACGGATATTGCAGAGATGAGGACACGTATTGGCTGTTTACAATTAGTATACTCCCACGCTATTAGTACCGGAGACTAGGTCACGTGATCATAAAGTAGTGCGCTACCGGCGAGTACAATTGTACATGTTCAATTCAAGTAGCAGCGAATATTTTCAGTCACTTGTTAAACATGTGATTGGCGACTACCCTGTTACACTAGGTTACTTGAAGGCGAATAGTAGTGGCTACTGCAGCAGAAGGTTTTGAGCTTTAACTAAAAAGTTTATATTTGATTAGAAAGATGGTGTTTATATGTATTTCTTACATTTATGTTACATATTTTGCATGCGAAACATAATATAATATGACTTTAATATGTATTCACTCTTTATTACTTTTTTTTATATTTTAATAATGTTAAAATGTCCTTTAATTTAATTTTCATTAAAACTGGATATGCAGCTAATGAGATGGATGGACATTTATGAATTTTTAACATACAAATTTAGAAGCATTAAGTTAATAATGTTTCTACCATCATCACGCATAATCGTCTCACAGAACCCTTGACACCCCTTCGCGGAACCCAGTTTGAGAACCACTGGACTACAGAGCTCGTTGGCACAATGTGTCACTAACGTTGGGTCTGCTGTAGACCTGATATGCTAATACTTTAATATTAGGATCAGAGCCTTTACAAATACATTCCCTTCCCGGGGGATTGAATGATCTGAACATTTTACTTAATAATAATTTACTGGTAAAATTTCAACTCACCTCTTTACAGTAATGATGATTTTTAGGTATATTTCCTTCAAATTACCTTATCTGTGTCTACCCATCATACCTATTTTAAATAAAACCAAGAGTAGATGACTTCAGCAACGATCATGATCAGTGAAACGTGTACTTTCTATTCGCACTAAATATAGCACAACCCTTACAATCTTACTTAACCTTAGACTGAATTCGGGCCCTAGAGCTTGTAGGTAGTCACTAGATGGCTAGCAGGACAAACCCATATTCAAATAAAAAATATATCTTCACTAGCCCTACATGGAATAAAAAAACCAATGTCCTCTAGAGCTGACAGACCTAATCACTTGGCCACAAAGACATGATATGTTTAAGTCCCCGAAACTATGACAACTAATCAACTTAATTAAAAATCTAAGCTATCCTCACATTCAATTATTTTTACTTTCTCATATAGAGATAATATTGTAATCTTTAATGTTTTCTACCTAGAGCTTATGTTAAATCTTGACTTTTTTGTACCCTCAAAGTCATAAAAGGGCTTTTTACAATTATGTCTATCTCTTTGTCTTTCTTTCTCTTTGGTTCTATCTGAGGCTATAGACGAAATGATTTGGTGGATTTCGTTAAAACTTGACATTTAAAGTGTACACACTCATAAATTGAGTAAAATTATTTATTTTTATTATAGCTTTAAAATTAAGGGTTATTTTTTGATGAACTAGCAATTGTACCCATTCTTCGCACGGTTTAAGTAGCACCAAATCTAGATCGAATTAGAACTTCAAATTCAGGCTGCCCACTTTTTGATAGTTCCTCGTTGTACAATCCTGAGCTAGCCATAGCAATCACAAATTAATCATATTAGTAATCAATTTAAAATAAATTAAATATTTGATACAAAATATTACCTTGTTGTCGAACTGGGTGCACGAAAATCGCAGCCCATTAACAACGCAATATTTATCTAAGCACGATTATACTATTATTAAAAAGAGCTAATATATATGGTTACAGAAATATTTAGTATAAAAGAGCATCAAACTATGTCGCCAGATTTGATGTATTTTAATTGTTATGTCACTGCTAGTTAGGTGCTAATTTATTATTAGATTTTTATATTTATTATCGTAATGCTAATGTATTCTCTTTAAGATAATATTTAGTTTTCGTATTTGTTTATTTTTAGATTTTCTCGTCAGTTTATACAAAATTCAAATTTTCTACCCTATTGAAAAGTGTGTTTTTTCTATTGGCCATCCTCCTCACCCCCTATTTTAAATAAAAAACTTTCCAGTTTTTATGGTTATTGTGGGGTGGTCCTTTTATAAACTTAGCAAATCTAAATTTCCTTCCCTGCTGAAAGGAAGGTTGTATAAAAACTTTGAAAATATTGTAATTACTATCTCTATTTCTAAATTTTCAGGCCACTTTATAGTTAGTAAATATTTAAAACTAGAAAATTTCAAAATTTCTGTCTCACTTAAAATATTTTCATCTTTTACTTAGCTTTCCTTCCCTATTTTATACAGTTAAAATCTTCAGTTCTTAATGGTTATTTGGATTGGTCTCCATACCTTATTGCCAAATTTAAATTTTCTACTGTACATAAAAATGATTTTTCTGTCCCATTCACCCCTGTTTCACAAAATACCAATTACAAATTTAACACTTTCAGGCCTTCATACTAATTTGAAGTAGTATTGTTACCAGCCTGTTGAATTTCAGTTTTTGACCACACTGGGAAGTGGTTGTTTACTATTAGATTTTAAAATGTTGAAACCCTCACCCCCTTTTCTCCAATTCGGTCTTAAAAATTTCAAATTTTGAGATTTATTTGGTTATCTAAAGTTGTCTTTCTATAGGTCTGCCTAGTTTTAATTTATACCTTGTTTAATTTTTTTTTCTAATTTTAGGCTTCCCATTTCCAGAAGCCCCATTTAGAAATTTCTCAATTGTAGATTTTTCTGGGTTTATGGATAAATCCCGCTAACTTCCTGTCAAGCAAAATTACAACTTTCTAGGCACAGGGGTTGGGGAAATACATTGATGGGTGAGTCAGTCATTTCCTTACCTTTCTGTCCTTCTATGCCTTATTAGGTCAATGAATTTTAAAAGCCTTCAAAAGGTCTCACTCAATTTTAGAAATAAACTTTAAATTTAAATTTCAAAGCTCTATGTCCACAGGTTCAAAAGATACATAGGTGAATTTAGAAAATTTTCAACCCCCCGTTTTTCCCCTTAGAGGTCAAATCTCAAATTTTAAGAATTATTTGGTATCTGGAGTTGTCCTTCTACTTGCCTACCAAATTTAAAGTTTCTTCGATACTTGATAGTTTTTTCTGCTTAATCCCGCCTCTTCCCTCAAAAACCTAGAGTCACATCCAACAATTCAAGTTTTTCAGATTTTTTATGATTATTTGAAGTGGTCCCTTTACCTACCTGCCAAAAATTTTAATTTTCTACCTCATCTAAAAAGATGCACCTTTCTCCAATTACCGAAGTACCATTTTGAAATTTCCCGTTTTAGATTTTTGTGGTTATATTGGGCGATCGCTCTACCTTCCTGAAAATTTAAGATTTCCAGTTAATCTGGATTTTTTTTCCGGGAAGATCTACTTTCAGCTTTATTTATATAGAATTATTATTTTTTAATTATAAATATTTCAAAATTGACCACAGATTTTTGTGTAAATGGGTACCTGGGAGCTTTTTTTACATGATACCAATGTATACTTGTTTCTTTGGAGAAACATTAATTTGAGGATAATTTACTGATAATCCTACGTTTAAAATTTTTGTTCCAAACGATAATATACTATAAAAGAATGTGTGTGGATACAGTGGAATCGTAACAATAATTATTTCCATAGACAGTTAAAATTAATTCAATAATATTTGATCCAAGTGTAACTCCTTCCTCCTCCATAGGGCCCAATGTATTTGTACCCCCCTCTTTCCACCTCCAAGGACACGCGGTATGAAAGGACATTGCCAAGTCCTTCAACAACGATCGGTGAAAATCGGCTCGAAACTAAAATAAAATCCCTCGGCTCGATAAGGACTCCTCCTTGCCCCGTGATGTAAAAGCAATATGGCGGAGAGCGTGGAATATGAGGTAATTAATCATTTGTGACCTTTTAACCTGTCCCGTCCCTCCTGTTACTTTCACATAGGTTGGAGAAAGAGTGGAAGGTGGCGGGGGGGGGGGCAGGAATCTTGGTTTCATCATAAATTTACTTATCAAGCCTATATTTCAATCTATAATTTAGGTGTGTTTGTGATGAAATAAAAGGCATTAATTCCCAATTTATTCATTTATATTAAGTGATTTAAAAAATTGAATATTTTTAAAAGGTGTAGTAAAAATTATTTTTATAATGCTATCAGTGGGCACGCAGACAGATATATCAGTCTCGTCTTGACTGGTAATCCGTTGACAGGGATGTAGGGACACGAATCCCAACTGGGTGTATTGAGGGTGCTTTTTCTTAAATATTTTTCCACTTGATCTCCTCTGCAAATTATGGATGCATTTCTTCTAAACTGAGCCTTACTCCTCCATACCAATTAATGTAAATATATAAATATAGCGGTTGGGGTTTAGACGCAAAGATTCGAATGTCAGAGACTAAAGATATTAGTCTAACAGGATAAATATTTAATAAACTGTTCCATAATTCGCGTGGCATGAAAATAGAAAACATTATGAAAGCCCTGTAGGCAAACATACAATTTTTTTTCAGGGCTTACACCATGTGTGTAAGTGTGTGTGTGTATGTGTGCGTTTGTGTGAACGCGCGTGTAAATCAATTCTGTCAGATGAATATTTGATGAGTCCATGCAGTCAGAGGTAAAGGGGGAGTGGAAGGGGTTATATCAGTTGATGGCATTAAACTAACGTACCCCTCCCCTAATCCTCCCATAATACATTTTTTTTGTACCTCGAGTCATGCGTGTTGCGTCGCTTGGAACAGGCCTCACGGTACCGGCGTCGCACACTCCTCCCTTCCCCGCCTGGCCATGCGTGGTCCTCTAGCAGCGCAGTTGCACGTGACTTTAGCAATTTATAACGTATATTTATTTTTATTTTATTAATGCGCTATAGTGGCAATGATGGATAATAACAAGCTACGAGCCGCGCATACTTGAAGAAACATATTCTCAAATTGCTGACTTCCTCTAACACTGCTGTACTGCTACGGGAATGGCAGTTCTGAAGCTTTAAATACATTGAAACAATCCTCAATAATCTTATAGCTAACTGCAAGTGCCCGGCGTTGCCTTGGTGAAGCTGGTGGTCTCGTGAGATTTATTTGGAGTAACATTTGAAACTTTTCTATTTGATGATAAGTTTCGATAGAAAACCAATCACTACTAGGCCTATAAATAAACAACACGTATTGTGTCACTACTTCAGGCTCGTAATGTGTATAAAAGTAAAAACAAAAATAGTTTTAAAACCTTACTCTTGCTTTAAGTATTTACAGTTCAAGCTTTCTACAAACTTTTTTATATTCACCCGCATCGGTAGTTGAAACGTAACATCTTTATTAGCAGATCCCAGATTTAGACATTTTTTGTGTGTCACAAACAATGTTCAGGTGTATATAAATTCTGTTCATGAGTACATAAATTATGTTCATGATTCGCTGATTGTGGAAATGTTGTTTAGGTCATTTTTAGATTTTTTTTGTCACTTTGGATTTTTAAGTAATATTTTCTTTGTTTGCGAGCGTTTTTAGTTCTTTTTAACTTCAAAACCACCCGCTTCGGTGGTGTAGTTGGCTAACGCGCTAGTCGTGTTGAGCTCGACTGCTGAGGACAGGGAGATAAAGGTTCGAATCTCGGTCGAGTGAACTGGGGGTGGTTTTTCCTAAATGGTTTACCACTCTCCCCCCACATAAAAGCGGGTTCACTTCCTCTCATTCAACCTTCCTAATTCCTAATCCATTAGAATAATTAGTACTTAAAGCGTATAACCCGAACCGGTAGTAAGACGCGGCTATAAATAATAATAAAACTTCAAAACCAAGAAATATAGAAAGCTAAAACTTTGAATTTGTGCTTAGTGAAGCCTCAGGGTGTACACCTATGATATATATATATAGAAAGAGAGAACCTGATGCCTTTTTACCACTGATTAGGGTGCCTTTAAAATCAAGAAACCAAGGAAAAAAACTTAAACTCTATTTACGTAGGCCTATTTAGGGAGATCTTTAGGGTATGCAACTTAAACAAATTTAAAAAACATAAATTGAAAAACTGAATCACTATAGTCCGTGACTATAGATTCGGTAATCATAAAACATATTAGACATAAATAAAGAAGAAACTTGGTATGGGCCTATGTACTTAGGTTAACCACAGCTAATTTTTTACATATATTTTGAGTCTGATATCTTAAACTGCGTGATTAGCGTGGCAGGTAGCGCTAAAATCAAGAAACAAAAACACCGACAATTTGGAAGGCCTAAGGGATACTTTCTGAAATGCACATTGAGAGTTTATTTTTACTTTTATTTATATTGCGAGTTGGATTCCTTAGACGAAATAATTACATATATCTAGAAAGTTTAAACTTTATATATCGGCTATGTATTAAGAAAAAAGTGAAGGTTGAATAGTTTTATTTTCTTATTTTATATATATTAAGAGTTTGAAGACTTAAGTCATGTGATTTTAATAAGTGAACCAATATTGTTCATTATCAGTACGTCCTAACTAATATAGTAATGATTGGTTTTATACCTGGGTAGCACAAGGCAATTGAAACATTTTGTTAACACCACGTCTTACTAGCTGTTCGGGCTATGCGCAAATGCCTTAATTATGATAATAGTTTTAGGGATGAGGAAGGTTATATTTATAGGAAGTGTTCCCGCATTTGCGTGGAAGGAGAGTGGCAAACAATTTTGGAAAAAAAATATCAGTACACCCAACAGAGATTCAAACCTTGATCTCCCTGGGATCTGCAGTATAGTCTAATCAAAGAATAGCCCCTTAGACCTTGTGGCCACCTAAGCGAGTTACTTGAAGTTAATATAATAATAACATTTCACCTTTCATTACATCGATTATTGCTAAGTTTTTCATTAGTGTTTAGAACAGGATGCTCTTAAATTGACGTGGAAATTTAATATGAGGTCGTTACGCAAACCAATGTTAGAATAAAATAAAGGTAGGAAGGTATAAGACGTTTTAGAGCTACCATGCGTATTCTTTAAGTTCGTATTTTCTTCTGTACTAAGGTCTGGTATTAAGGCTTGTAGTTTAATGTTCAGTATCAAATTCACAAATATTCTATATGCTTACATTTTAGCTTTTTTGTGAAACTACCTGTATTTTACAGTTTTTTACAGACGCAAAAACTACCTGTGCTTTCCCGGTCCTGCCAGCCTTCCTTCCAGGCACAAACCTGTGTTAAGCGACAAGAGATTAAAGTAAAAAGAAAATAGGCTTTAGGTTTCCTCAAACTCAGTAAGTGTGAAATATTTCTTAGTCTTTAGGACCGTGCTTACACGTAAATATACATTCAATTTTATTTAAATGACTATTTCCTTTTCTTCCCTGAAGTTTCAGCTGCCTTTTAATGAGAGAAGTCATTTATTTGTTTGTTTGAATACGTAATTATCACTGTAAATGTAAGATAACATCAAATACAGATGTGGAACGTTTACTTGTTTAGTTTTTATTTGCCAAAGAAACACATCTCATGTACTAATGTGAATATCAAAAACCCAACCAAACCCAGTTATAATTTCTGTTTGGATATAGATTTGAACTAACTCTTGTAATTTTTCCTTGGATTTGAAGTAGATATTATTTTACCTTGGTGATCAAGAAATAACACACCATAAATTTTTATATTTTAACGTCAACATTAAGGCTTCTAAACACATATGATCGATAGCTTTAAAAAAACGAGCCATTTACTTTGGTCTAAGAACTGATAAATTTCACGTGAACCGTTTATGAAAATGAGCTAATTTCACATTTCCATGAACTTTTTTTTTAAGCAATGAAACTTAAATGTAAGATTTTTAATCCTATGAAGACATGTTGATACCTATATTTTTAACTACCAGAAGTACCTGGCGTTGTCCGGCGTAACTACACAATTAATTGCGTGGCTACCCCAGACAAAGAACGCTTTTCTTTGCTTCAAATAGACAGGAAAAATGTTTTCATGCTATTCCTTCCTATATAGTTTTTAATGAATTTAAAAAAAGTAAATTAAAATGTAAAATGTCAGCTTTGAAATACACACGTGTGTGCAGAGGGATTACTAATTTTAAAATTTCAGTCTTCTTCCTGCAGTAGATATCGTGCAATGCTCGTGACACACAAACAAACTTTTAATTTTATTAATAGAGGCAGATTCAGGCTTGATCCATGTTTTGAAATAACTACTTCTTAAATAATACATAATTTTTGGAAGTTTGCATAGGTGGACCCGTTAAGGGGAATTTAGGCAGCTGCGTGAACTAAGGTAAATAAATTGAATGGTTTTCATAATTTTATTTTTGAGTTACCTAAAAGAAAAATTAATTCCAGGGATGAATAGAAAACAGTTGTTTGGCTCTATTGAGAGAAATGCCTTCACATTTATCACTATGTGTTAGTTACATATTAATTTGAAATTCATTATCGCTCCCACACCCCTTCCACCCAGTCTTACTTGTTATTTTAATTATAAGTCAAAATATAATTACTAAATATATCTGTGATTATTTATTTTATTTCATATTTTTAATAATTTTCTCATATAAGTTTTATTGGCCAAATTTGTTCAATGGCTCAATAATCATTACCTAACACCCTTAGGAGCTCGATAGGGAATTAACTAAAATAAGTTGATTACGTTTATATTTTTATTGGCCAAACCTTTTCAATTGTTCACCCTGTTGTATTTTGAGTTACTTTGTCCATATTGCCCAGAGCTGACACCTTATTCTTGTCGTCAGGAAACAAAAAGTTTGATAACATTAATAGTTGTATCAATTCAAAGGTTTGATCTATTAGCCGTCCCAGCTCCCAGAAGATCGATCAAAGTGTACGTTTGATACCGTGTTAGTTTGTAATATTAGCCATCCCAGTACACAAAAACTCGATCAAAGCTTATGTTCAATACCATGACCATGTTAGTTTGTAATATTAGCCGTCCCAGCTCCCAGAAGATCGATCAAAGCGTACGTTTGATACCGTGTTAGTTTGTAATCTTAGCCGTCCCAGCTCCCAGAAGATCGATCAAAGTGTACGTTTGATACCATGTTAGTTTGTAATATTAGCCATCCCAGTACACAAAAACTCGATCAACGCTTATGTTCAATACCATGCTAGTTTGTAATCTTAGCCAATCCAGCTCCCAGAAGATCGATCAAAGCTTATGTTCAATACCATGCTAGTTTGTAATCTTAGCCAATCCAGCACCCACAAGATCGATCAAAGGTTAGAATACGCTCGATACGAATAATGTTCGATATGGTTATGTACGTACCGTGGAAACATGCCAAATGTTAGCGTGTGCTAAAGGTAGGATCGCCTTATTGGTAAAATGGGGTGGTGAAGGAGGGGGTCAGACAGAGTCCAAGAGAACGTTCTCACGCACGCGATGACTCGTGTGTCACGGGGCGGGTTAAGTGCCCCGACACACCGCCCCGTTGAATACTTTATACTTCCGGTGACACAGTCGACCGGGGTTAATACATAATCGATAGCTGTGCCCTCTATAACAGCTCTCCACGCGAGTTAAGGGTGTTACGTGGGCCGTGCCTAGTAGATAGATGGCTATCAGAGGTAGAAAGGAGGGGTGATTCCAGGGATGTAGGTTAATGTCGTGGAGGGTGATTAACAGGTAACAGTAGAGTACATACAGGTGGATTTATTACACGTACATCAACTTGGGGAGTTAGAATCTAACTCAGTTTTGTTATGCAATGAGTAATTTACAAGAGGGAGGGATACTGATAGCAGATCTAAGTTCTTTATTCCAAAAATAAAAAATCCCATCAATGGTCTTGAAAATGTAGGTTTGGTAATGATTGTTGGACATTTTAAAAAATGTTTTAACCTTCTGATATAAAGTAGTGTAGAGCCTAATTTCAGACATTCTTGACTGATATTTTGATGGACAGTCTATGTACAGCAGGCTATGTGCCCCAGGGCTAATATATATTTAGCACCACGTCTTACTACCCATTCGGGTTAAACGCTTTAAGTACTAATTACGCTAATGGATTAGGAATTGGGAAGATTGAATTACAGGAAGTGAACCCGCATTTGCGTGGAGGGAAAGTGGAAAACCATTTAGAAAAAAAACCTCAGTTCACTCAACCGAGATTAGAACCACGATCTCCCCGTACTCAGCAGTCGAGCTCAACACGACAAGCACGTTAGCCAACTACGCCACCGAGGCGGGTTCAGAGCTAAAAAAAAAGGAAGGGAATTTTGCACGTCTATATACCTGTACTTGGAGCTACAGCCCAAAAAGTTTGATATATTTCGTTTAAATTTGATATTTATATGTTGTATCACACATCGATCAGAAACCATGAGCTTGAATCTAGCTCTAAAATCAAATGTATCATAATAATGATTGACTTTTGAAAATTTGATTTTTTTTTAAATAGCTTAAACGATTTTGTTTAAAATTGGTATTTGGGGAGTGTTTTACATTGCATTAATTTACAAAGAAAATTTAATTCAAGGATAGTTTTTGTTATTATTTATTTAATTTACTTAGCCCCGCGTCTTACTACCCTTTCGGGTTATACGTTTATGTATTAATTACGCTAATTATTTTGAGATGAGTAAAGTTATATTCATAGGAAGTGTACCCGAATTTGCGGGGAGAGAGATTGGAAAACCACTTTGGAAAAACCCGTCTACTCCTATTTCTTTAAATTAGGTAGTTTTAGGGCGTTTGAGCGAGTGCAAATTTATTTTTTAAATTTTATTTTGTTTTTGGGAAACTGTACTCACCCGCACCGGTGTATACGTGGGCTACATCTCAGACCCATTTAGTCTGGGTTTGCTGGGGATGAGAACGGGATTTGAATCTCAGCATGGATGTACTGCGGGTGTTTTTTCGTAAACACTGTCTCACTCTTATTCCACGCAAATGCGAGTGCACTGTTACTCGAAATCTACCTTCCTCATCCCTACCCAACTAAACTATTAGTGTAAATATGCGGATATCCAGAAAGAGGAGGTGAGACGCGGATAAGGAAGCACAAACACCAAACATTTGTGATATTTTGATTTGTTCCAAAATAAACATTGTTGGGAACCTTCTGAAAGTTTTCCTCGCTGTATAAAAACTACTATCATGATAATTACATCTTTAATTAATTATGAGTAAATCCTCCCTAAACTTCTATAAGCACATCAAAGTTTTTTTTATAACAAAGAATATGTTAAGGATGATTTTTAAAGAATATTTATCTTGGAATAAACACATCAGCTCACAAAAGAAAAAGAAAACAAAACAAAAATTTAAAAAACATTTATTACTCACATGGACACACTTAAGTGAGCGTGTACTTTTTGTTAGTATATTTCAAATGACTGTTTGAAAAAGAGTCAAATTACCTTTCAAAGGTCTCCAGACTCTCACCATAAGACTGTTAGAGCGTATGACCAATATTGTAAAGTCATATGATCGTATGTACTGTACCTTTTACCGGTTGGTCCGATTATTGTGGCTTTGCATACATTTTTATTGTACAGCCATTTGGTCAAACGGTAAAAATGTGGGACCCTACAAAGTTCAAATGAACGTATATTGTACAATAACCCGACACCCCTCCACGTCTTACTACCCATCCAGTCTATCTGCATATTTCAGGGCTGCCACTATATTCTAAATACGAAATACCCTGTGCTTTCCAGGTTTTCCAGAATGGATTTTCATTTTCCAGATTGCTTAGAAAGTCTTAGACATATAGGATAGTGGAATATAATTTTTAGTAAAAGTTACTTGTGTGAGATCATGTAATCGGTGTTAAGATTGATATGATTTTGCATGATAAATAAATACATGACGTTATTAGAAAACCCGATATTTAGAGGGGAGAGGAGGGATATGACGTACGTTTGAATCAGCAAGATAAGTTCTTCAGTTCCCTTTTTCTTCAATGCAAAGGTCTTCTGCCATTTAAAGCTTTGATTGTATCGAATTCACAAATGTTCCAGTATTTGTTTTAGTTCAAAAAATATATTGTGTTTTTCGGTCATATGTGTGTGTGTGTGTGTGTGTGGCAACCCTGATATTTAAACATGTGGGGTAGGAATAAGGAAGGGTAAATTTAGAGGCAACACAGCCGCATTTGATTGCATAGAAGGAATATGTGTGAAACAATTTAAGAAACACGTCTCAGTACACCCAGCTGGGGTTCGAACATCAACCTATTCATTATTATAGAATCGTTGACCTTGGTGGTCTTGGTGCAAATTTATCACCTCAGGACTCGATGTTCGTGGGTTCAAAGTCAACTGAGGTCGACGAATTTTTCTTGAGTGTAGACAATCCGCAGCACAACTTCCTTTGGGGGTGGGGGGAGTAATTCTGTCGGTCTCATGTCAATTGTGGCAAGTAAAAGAACTCTGGAAGGTATGTGAAAATATCTTTCTCGGCAAAATTGGTAGGTCCTTTCGCTCTCACTCATAAATATTTTCGTGTGCTGATATAATCAATAGGCTCGGTAAGTGCACGTTAAACACATAAAATAATTTTTTTAGACAATTAAACAAGACGAGACTGACGCCTCCATCCTGTTTCTCACTGACGTGGATTAGTACAGTAAATTGCTCATACAACGAAATGGTGATTTTATCATTTATTAAATGTACAGGAAACTGTTTGACTGTGCAGAAAAATGTCCATTCGGTCACACAGTGACAGTGTGATACTCTAAGAATACCACCCGCCTCGGTGGCTTAGTTGGCTAACGCGCTAGTCATGTTGAGCCCGACTGCTGAGGACGGGGAGATAGAGGTTCGAATCTCAGTCGGGTGAACTGGGGTGGTTTTTCCTAAATGGTTTTCCATTCTCCCTCCACGCAAATGCGGGTTCACTTCCTCTAATTCAACCCTCATAGTTCCTAAGCCATTAGCGTAATTAGTACTTAAATCGTATAACCCGAACGGATAGTAAGACGCGGTGCTAAATAATAATAATAATAATAAACCTAAGAACACCATTTAATCATAAAATAATTATAATTTTACAAGGAAAAAGTGAATATACGGTTAAAAGATAATTTCTTCATAAGATGCTCTCTAGGTTTTAAGTCACGGATATACAAAAATCCCATTAAAGGTAAAGAATAAAACAAAGATGTGTACTTTAAATATGACTAGTCGTCATACCCAGGCGAAAAATCGCATATGTCAACTTTATTGTATGTCCAAACCAAGATGTTTGTAGTAAGTCCCTGTGACAGTTTAAACATGTTGTTATTTTTGTGCAAATCTACAAATCAATTTTTTTAGAGATCCCCAAAACTTTTTTTTTATCGTCGTGTCATGATAGCATTTATAAATTCACTTAATAGTGTAAATTATAAATAGATTCCCCTAAATGTTCAACTTTCCACTTAACCTACGGCGTCACCTGATGGCGGTCGTCATCAGTTTCCGAGATAAGACGCCTCTCCCCTCTCCCCTTACCCTATAAGCCTGCCGTGTATCAGTGATATACGACCTCTGTTCCAGGCAAATCTTCCCGTCGCGCCTGCGGGCTTTATGGGCATAGCCATATCTCTCAGTTTTAATGCTGTCATAAAGTATAAATATAGCGACACACACTACCATTCTGCGTGTCGGGAAAATCTTGGGACTCTGGAACAGCGGGAGAGGGGAGAAGAAAAATAATTTGTTACAAATCTACACTATGCATCACAAAACCTGAACCAGTGCTCACATGGTCTGAGACATCAGGCTGACAATATATTGGATTGTCAACTAACATTCGAAGTTTAAATTTCGGTAATCTTGGGGATGCTTGTTATATCCTCTACAAGCTAATGCGGATACATTTATTTAGGTTTTATTCTCAATCAGTTCCTATTAGAATAAGCCGTTAATAAATAAACTTGGTGCTGGACGGACTTACAAACTCTTAAAAATATCAATAAAAGTCGTGAGGTAAGGTAAAACAGTGTTTATACCAGTTCCGAGTCTTCCTAGCAAAAATGTATGTAGTCTTCCAATATTTTATTTGCAAATTTATAAACAACATTTTGTATTAACCTTTTTATTCAAACTATTGTCACCCGTTTTATAAAAGTCAAATTTGTCAATTGTCATTGCTATTTACAAAATCACATGAAGTGTAAATAAAACAAAAATACTTTACACTAAGTTAGGTTCTTCTAATTCGAAATTCTAGAATTAAATTAGAAAACAACATTTGAAACTCCCAGGAACGTTTTGAAAGGTCAGTATCCAACTTCTCCAGGTGCGTATCATTAACCAATTAAAAACACACAAGTATAAACTTTCACAAACTTACAAATAGGGGAGTAGTTTTATTTTATTTTTCACGCGCCCATCAGTTTTTTCCCCACCTAGTCTGGGTATTGGCAGGCTATAAGCTTAGAGGTAGCTTTGAAAACTATTTAGAAAAAACCATCCACATTAGGCTACACCTGGCCTACATTCGAACCAGGACTTCCTCATCACAGTCAAACCTAGAAAAAGATGAGCTTGATGTTTGATCCGAGTGTCCACCGTGGTGGGTACGGGCACTATTGAAGTATATATATTTTGCTCGGTGCTCTTCTTATTTTGTTTTTATCAATTTACTGTACCTATCCCCTAATTAATAAGAAAGCAATATAATTAAGGCTACGTTACCTAAATCCACGGACACAACATGAGTATACAAATATATAGACTTATATTGCACTAGTACGAGACTTACTAGGTTTAATATGAGAAAGATTGTGACTTTACACAGTATTTTTTATATTAATTTTGTTCCCATTCTCTGCGTTTTACTTTCCGTGGGGACTATTCGTATAGCTACACTAATGGGTTAGTGATAAGGAAGGTATAATTTATAGAATGTATACTCACATTTTCATTAAAACCGAAGGGTGAATCATTTAGAAATAAATGGTACGGAACTCCACACGGACTTTCTCACTCCATTGTTTAAAAATGGAGATTTTTACTCAAAACTAGTAAGATATGTTAAACCAAATAATATACACTAGCAAACCCAAGCAAAAATTGCGCTATACTTATGTTCAATATTTTTTGACTCCCGGATTTAGATTTTATTATTTTATTTTTAAAGAATTCAAGTCCTCACTATTTATATTTGGAAAAAAAGAAAGAAGATTGATATCGGGTCCACAAGGGTCAATACTTTGTATTAAAATTTCTACTTCCAATTAAAATTGTCCACATTTTATTAGGGGCTGCACATCTTATTTATGGCTATCGCATTTTTATTAAATTCCTCATTTATAAATTTAGACCACTAAAAAGGTAAATATTGACTATTGAATTTAAAATGATAGAGATAGATCATTGATGTACAAACATTTCCCCTAAGAGGTTAAAGAAAAAAGAACATACGCTTTTTGAGATATTCACTTATCTACTTACTCTATGGAATTAGAGAGTTATTACTTTATAACTTAAGTAGTATCTCTGTACAACTAGAGCTCACAAAGGTCTATTAATATATTTGAAAATATCTTCAAAACTATCGGTTTTAAAAGGCTATACTTCAACTACAAGTTTTATTTTTATTTTTAAGAGTACTATAATTTTGCAATGATAAGTTAATTATTATCTTAAATTGTTGCGGAGATAAGGAAATTTCCGCTTCTATAAAGTACCCTGAAAGTCATGTTCATAGGAAAATTAAAATAGCCCGTTTGTTTATAATCTTAATCAACACCTGGATACGAGTTTTAATCAAAATAGTTAGAGCCGATTTTGAGAAAATTGATTTTTTTCTCTTTTCGCCGTTTAGTAAACTACTCTTAATTTTAGGGTTAGACAGACACACAGACAGACGGCATTGCAAAAACCACGTTTTAGGGCTCGGGGGAGGGGGGCGGGGGATCATGAAACATCGGCATCAATCAACATCTCGGGTTAGATTTTTTATGGTCGTAATACTTGACCTTTAAGTGTTTGAAAAGTTAAAAAATATTTATTTTTGTTTAGCTTGAACATTATTGGTATTATAAAAAATATGTTTTGAGTTAAACATTTTTATTATAAATAGATCTGCATATTTGCAATGATAAGTAAATTTACATCTCAAATAGTTTCGGAGATGTGATAAAAAAAAAAAGAAGAGAGAATTTATGCATCAGACCGGAACCCTCAAAATCATTTTGCCGAAAACATGAGAATCGCCATTTTGTTTATAATACTTATCAATGCCTAGAAATGAAATTTAATCAAAATCTTTAGATCCAATTTTGAGAAAATCAATTTTTTCTCTTTTTGCTCTTCAATAAACTACTCTTAATTGTAGGGTTAGCTATCCAATTCCAAAAACCCCTCGGGGCAGCCCTATGAAAACCCTAGATACCAAGCTTTAGCCCGATTGGTAAAATAATTTAGGCTCTAGTCCGAGGTACAGACAGACAAACAGAAATTCAAAAAATAAAACTTTTTTGGATTCGGGGGGTCATGAAACGTCGAGATTCATCAAAATCTCAACTTATATTTTTTTTGATGATCACAATACTTTCTTTACCTGTAAGATACTAGCGAGAAAGTAAAAATATCTCAGTGCACTCAACAGGACTTTGAAATCCAGCTTTCCCATTACCGGGAAAACCGGATGAGAGATGAGACTGACACACTTGTCTGTGTGCCCACTGGTGCAGTTTTCCTCTGTTTATCTACGTAGTTTCTTTAGTTAGTTTAGTTAATAAACGATGTCATAAGTCTCATGTTTCTTTCCTGTGCTCGAGAGCGTTCCTTGAAGCGTCGGATGGACATCCGAGAAGGGTGTAACAGTCTAAGGTGCGGAGAATCCTGAGGAGGATATTTGAACACGCATGAGAGAGTGTAATGCAAACAAGACCAGGCGTGGACTCAGGTTAAGTTCCTCTCGGAGATATGTGTCAGCCGATGTCGACATGGATTGAGTCTGGTCCATAGCAACGGGACCGTGGGAGGTACAAGCGTTTGTTAGGGGTGACTTCTTCATACCGAGTTGTGGGGACTTTTCCAAGGAATTGTTTTAAGCAGAATACAAACCCGTTGCAAAGTAAAGGATGCCGGGTTTGAAACCAATGGCAACGATTAAGGATGACAGCTACCGGAATGCTGAGATGCGTTTCGGTCACTCAGTAATAACGCGTTAATTGTGAACAGGCTTATTTCAAAATATGCTTCATTCTTGGATGGAGATGGAAGGTATCACCATGTATCATGTAACATGTAACATGTATAAGATTAAAACATAACTTTTGAAGTTTTATATTTAATCCGCCTCGGTGGCGTAGTTGGCTAACGCGCTTGTCGTGTTGAGCTTGACTGCTGAGGACGAGGAGATCGAGGTTCGAATCTCGGTCGGGTGAACTGTGGGTAGTTTTTCCTAAATGGTTTTCCACTCTCCCTCCACGCAAATGCGGGTTCGTTTCCTATAAATCAACCTTCTCAATTCCTAATTCATTAGCGTAATTTGTACTTAAAGCGTATAACCCGAACGGGTAGTAAGACGCGGTGCTAGATGTTATTATATTATATTATTATTTTATATTTAAAAAAATCTCATTAAAGTGTAAAATTAGTTCAATTTCAAAAAAATTTCATGTTAAATGTCCGAGATCTGAGATTAAAGTAAATATAAATATAGATTTAGAGTCCTTAACCAAATAAAGTCATCTTTAACAAGGTCCCAACATTTTATAATCAAATAATGAGGATTGTTTTATTGACTGATGTTACAGAACTGACTTAAAGTCTCATGAGAGGATAGCGCGTATTATAGCTAAGGCTGTGCGATGAAGATTATATAATATTCACGAATGTGATAATTGAACAAGAAATGAGATTAACAACTTGAATTTGTCTCTAATCCCAAGTCAGAATTTTCTAGACGAGGAATATTATTACCTCCCGTGTGTCAGAAATTTATGGAAGAGGCACCATCTGATCTCGCATAAGTCAGTTGTTTCCGGATTCATCACAATCTAATCTCGCATAAGTCAGTAATTTCCGGACGTGGCCCAAGCTAACCTCAAATAAGTCAGTAGTTTCCGGACGTGGCCCAAGCTAACCTCAAATAAGTCAGTAGTTTCTGGATGTGGCACAACCTAACCTCAAATAAGTCAGTAGCTTCTGGATGTGGCACAATCTAACCTCAAATAAGTCAGGAGTTTCCGGACGTGGCTCAAGCTAACCTCAAATAAGTCCGGAGTTTCCGGACGTGGCCCAAGCTAACCTCAAATAAGTCAGGAGTTTCTGGATGTGGCACAATCTAACCTCAAATAAGTCAGGAGTTTCCGGACGTGGCCCAAGCTAACCTCAAATAAGTCAGGAGTTTCCGGACGTGGCCCAAGATAACCTCAAATAAGTCAGGAGTTTTCAGATGTGGCACAATATAACCTCAAGAAAGTCAGCAGTTTCCGGACGCAGCATAACCTCGAATAAGTCAGGAGTTTTCAAATGCGACACAATCTAATCCAGCATAAGTCAGGAATTTTATGTTTTAAAATAATAAACTGAGCTTAACTAATACTTTGGTAATAAAAGCATACAATTAAATCCTCGACTAGTCCCTTGCTATGTGATACTCATGTGCACTACACACAGCCCCAGGAGTTTCTAGCTCTTCTTTTCGACATGAAGAGAGATGGCCTGTGTGTGTGTGTGTGTACGACTCATGTGAGTCCATACATGTAGCGCTAGCAAAGCGACTGTTGTGTGGACCGAGCCACCGGAGCGGACAGTCAGCAACGGAGCGGACAATCCGCAACGCGCGTTGAAGCTGTGTTAAAACAGAAAGTTCCCGCCGTTGCCACCCGATAGCTACCCTCTTTACCCCCCTCCTTGGTCCGGGGTTATTTGCTCTTCGGGCCGGGGGATAAAGGTGGAATAACGCCAACTTAGCGCTGATTGGCCCCATTGTTGCCTTCACATGAAGGGAGGGTTAGGTATAAATAGGGGTGAAACACCCTCCCCAGCGTTGGAAAGAGCTGGAAGCCCAAATTCCCCCGCATGCTCCCCATCCCCTCTTTGTAGAATGTTTCCTAGTGCACCGCTGGAGAAACCCACACGCACAATATGACTGAAAAGATTTTATTTCAGTCACACTCTAGTACCAGTACTAGCTAGAAGCAACTCATATGAACTAATCCTGTCTGGTCTGGTTTGTAAACATGCTGAATTGTTGGTTTGTTCGAATCCCAGCCGGGTGAACTAAGGATATTTTATTGCAAATGGTTTCTAATTCTCCCTCCACGTAGGTGTGGGTACAGTTCCCCTAAATTTTCATCTTCATTTCCCCTACCCCAATAGTTTAACTAAACGCAAATAATCAGGACGGGAAGTAAGATGCATTGCAAAATAAATTACATGTATTAAAACTAAAGGGGGTTGGGGTGGTAATCTATATGCATTGCTTCCAACCAGGAATAGAACCCCTGGCCTTCCGTATCTGTTATATAATCAAAGACAACCTATACCAAATGAAAACGGCTCATACGTTTGGTAGAAATTTAAAAACCCTTTCCATATGACACAGAAGGAATACACTGGTCCGATGGTGTGACTGAGGGAATAAAAACATATCTTCAAGGTTGTCTCTTGGTTGGGAAAGGAGAGAAAACGAAAAGAAGGTTATGGACCACCAGAGAAACATTTTCTAGGATTAAAGAAAACACTGGTGATTGTGATGGAGAAATATTCGTTAAAATTTTCAAATCCTCAGCTTTATTTGCTGGCCCGGTGACTTGTTGCTGTAAATTTACATTCAATGTTGGATCACAGTCAAGCTTCGGCTTATACTTACATGTTTTTTAAAACTTTATAGCTTGTATTTGTGATGTTCTTGTTTTTCATAAAAAAATATTAAATCTAAATTTGGAAAATGAAACAAAATAAACTTTGAATTAACGAGTGATTACCGCACTTAATTCAGTACTGAAATAAATCCAATTCATATAGTGGACACTAATGTGTGACGATCAACTCTACTCGTGATTATTATCAAAACAAGTAGCTATCAAGGAAACATATGCGCAATTTGCTAGTAGCTCAAGTGTTAGTTTTTAGCTATGTTTAATGTATTTATTAAATTTATTCACAGTTTAAAAAAAATCGGGATTGTTTCAACATGCACACGTAAACTTCAATCAATACAAACACATTTTTTAAAATATATTTTGTTTGTTGATAACATTAACTACTCCCAAAATAAGAATCAAAACCACGAATATATGAATGCACGTCGTACATTTTGTAGTAGCTACCTCACTGGTAAGTTAATATCATTATTTGAGAACAATTTTCTTTAATGAATTTATTAAGAAAACGTCAGCCATATATATTTGTCGAGTGAGAGGGCTGAAGAAACAAGTACCACAAGACCAGTCAAACTAAGGTGACATCTTCAAGTGACATTCTCAGATCTGATGCAATCGGAAACCCGAGCCCCAAGATTTGACCGACCTTACTGTCTTCCTTTTCTGGGTTCTTATTGACGTCAGTAACATACCCGAAACTAAATTCACCTTCGTGGAAAACATGCGAGATTGATACACGCCTTCAAATATGCCGACAAGTGACGTCACGCACGCTGTTAAACAACCGACACGAGTTTCCCACTCCCTAAAATCCGACCAGCCCACAGTGTGGTATTTTGGCAATCTAAGAGGAAAAAATTATTTAATTAAAAGAATAATATCTTTCATTGTTTTTTGGGGGCTATTTATTACTCATAAAACACAAAGGAGAGTATATGTACCTATTTTATAATACAATAAAAATATACATAATTAATAAACTACACAGTTGCTTATTAAAAATTACAATAGATTAAACATGGATTAATTAGATGCTAACACTTGGCATTCAGTTTGACATTTATATTATTATTGATAGGGCCTAATTATTGTAAAACATAATTATCAAAAGACAGCTATATGTGAAAACGTAGCATATGAGGGGGGGAGGGGTATAATTTGTGATTGTAAATGTAATAGGAAAACAGACTTATTCGGATTCACTACTGTCAGTACATTCTTCTAATAAGTCCTCTGATGTGTCATCTGAAATATAATTTACTTCTATTAGTGCTGGATTTATTTCACTTGAGGTTTCTAATAAATTTAACACTTCAGTACTGATTTTTCCATGTTTAGTTTTAGGAGTTGCACGCAAACTAGCAATAAATGGGTCTCAGGTGATGAGTAACCTATTAAGTAAGTCAGTATTTGTATCAATTCTGGAAGTTTTTCTTGCAAATAATTTCCTGTATTGCTTGTTGTGTTTATTTCTTGCCTCTTGAGCTTCTTCAGAAAATCTTTGTTTACTTTCTTTTTTGATATTGTATTCACATTGTTCATTTCGCTTAGTTTAGCTCCACACAAGTAACATGTTTGTGTTGAAGCACATGAAGTGACAGCAGTACAGACCTTACCATCTATCATGCAGAATATCAATGTAGACTTTACAGTAACATTCGTGCCATTAACAAATATTTTGGAAGTTGAAATTGTTGCGATTTGTCTCTCAATTTTCCTAACCTCTGCGGATATCACGTCTACTGATTCCTTGGCAAATATAAATTTGATGGGGCGACAGTGTCTGATCGAAGATAGAGCGTGATTTTGCCCAAGTATGGTTTTATTAGATTCCTCAGTACCTGAGTAAATCTGTATGGGTACCATAGAAATGCTAAATAAACTTTAATCGGTAAAATGCTCTTCAGAAAACTTTTGCCGGTATCTATTTTGATCTGCCCCATCAAAATCCCATTTTATGATTATATTGAGAGTACTATTCTCGGGAAAACACAAACTCTCCATTTCTTGTTTAACGTTACATAACCGTGATACTGTGTGGTCAATCAGCTATTGGAGTGGTATTTCGGCTGTTGTTTCTGTCATGGTAATTCCAGGGGGATAACATAACTGTTTAGCTTCCTTAACCTTGTAATAAGGTGAATATAATTTACAACATAAGTCTTTGGCTTGTTGGCGTATGAGGTTGTACTGGCGTGTTGAAAGATTGGCATCCACTATTAAAGCAAGTGCTTGATCGGCAGATAGTAAAGCTAGCTTTTGATGTAAAAACTTTCGTCCCTTTTTGATTGTTGTACCTCTTTTTGTAGATGCAAAACAGAGCTCTTTAACTAAAGTTGTGGAGTCCCTTTTCCCTTCTTTCCGTAGTTTCATTTCTGTGGCCATCAACAGTTAATCATGGCTGGTTGAGTCAAGAAGTCTTTTTACTTTTAGTGTTCTAGCCTTAGGACCACAGCTACTAAAAAGCTTTTCAGGCCTACCAGGCCTGTTAATGGCACCATCTTGTGTTGAAGTACTTGGGAAAGCTTGAAACACAACCGCAGGAAATGTAATATCTCCTTGAAGCCAGGATTAATAGACATTCAGGAACCGCTCTTGATGTCTTGCCACTTTATCCCATTTCTTTTCAATTTTTTAACGAAAATTCCTTATTGTTGCTTTAATACTTTTTAGAGCAGTTTCAGAAAACGATGAGTTGTTCAATTCTTGCAGAATAAAAGATAAAATGGCTTCGAATCTCAAATTCTTCGAATTTTTCACCCATATGTAAAATAAGGATTTATGAGTAACTGGCGGATTCATTCTGTAAATAATGAAAAATAATTTAGTGCGCAAATTCGCGCAAAACTTTTTTTGTGTTTTGAATATATGAAAGAACTAGCTTCAATTTGTGTATAGCAGTCACGCTGTATAAAGTGGTATAATATACTGAAACCTACTTATAATAAAAAAATAGCTTTTATATTAAGCGAAAATTATTCACGTTTTCAAAAGTTGTCTCCGGGTCAATAAAATATAATTTTGAAAAAATAAATCGCTTAGTAATAAGTTAAAACAATGAAAATAATAACTGTGATATAGATAGAGCACTGGAGAACACGGAGGATGTACACCGGTCTAACGAACTAAAAGGACTGAACAGAGTGAGTTGGGGCTGCGCAAGACAAGTGCGAGTATAGACATGTTCGGACACGTTTTAGCATTATACCTCGCACTTATTGAGGAACCAAATCACGCAGACACACACTAGGGATGTTCTATTATTGAATACAAACATAGTTTCACTCTTTTGGTTCAATTGAAAAATTGATTTTTTTCCAGCTAGATTGCTGAAATATCACACTGTGCAGCCCCATAGATGAGTGGTCTGTTCAATGTGGCTTTGATTTATTCTAATATAACATATTATAGGATATTTTTTAATATGAAACAGACGTTTGTAATTAAACCAGCAATATTTTTCTAATTATATGTAAAATTATTATTCCACTGTGTTTATAAAAGTTGCTTGGTATAAAACAAAAAATACTTTACGAGACCTATATATAGATAGTTTTAAACCCAAAAATGTGTTTTTATTGCTTTTTTTGTGTGTGTAGAACATTGATTTATACAACTCTCTTCTGTGTAAAATAGCTTTATTTATACAAAACTCTATAATGTTAGTAAAAAATATATATTGAATTTCTAGTTTGACAATTATTAATGACATTTCTTAAGATTCAATCGACAAAAATAAAATTGTGAAAAGTTACTCTAAATTCTGTATGACCAATTTATAACTTAATGAGAAATAGGTTTTTTTAATGGATCTATAAAAACAATGTCAACATAAATATTATATTTGAAAATATTAGTCTTATATAAAAAGTCAAAAGACCCTTTTAGACTTAAAATTCCCCCCCCAAAAAAGGGGTTTAAAACTGTTCATAGCAGTTAAACAACCCGGACGTTAGAAATAAATTTTATTAAAGCTATGTTATGATAGTAGAAACAACTAATACAAAAATATTAGTGTCAATATGTTGCGATTTGTGACTTGCAGATTGTTAATTCCATACATACAGACCAATGGACAACTACACAAGGCAAACATCATTTACGTGTTTTGCCATAAGATGAACTTAAATCGAATCCAAATTTGGCATTCATTCTTTCAAGAAAAAAAAAAGTTGTTTTATGTGGATTGCGAGAGATATCTGAGCAGTTGATATAATCTTACTGAAGCATATCGACAAGAATACACCAAGTGGGAATGGAGGAACCACGCTGACGCGTAGTGCTACGTGTGTGCAATTATAGCAGGCACGTTCTAATACATTTAATGTTGGCAGATTCTACTTAGAAGTTATTTAGGGACAAATAAATCTCGCGTTGGGTAGATAAAACACCATTTAACTTAATGTAAAAGGATGAAATGATTGGAGTTTAAAGACCCTCACAATAATCCACCTGTAGAACGTATATTAAGCACAATTGTATGGGAAAGAAGGGAGGAAGGGGTTACATCTGGTGTACTTAATGAGCTTCTATCATATGTGGTTAGAGTAAAGTGAGTCACCAACTTGCAGTGGCGCAGGAAAAAGGGGGTGGGGTGTTCATAGGCACTCACTCAATTTTTTATTGATTGGTGGACCTACATAATGTAATTTGTGCCCACCCATATTTTTAGGAAAATTACTGCTTGGATCTCAAAGGAAAAGTATGTTAAAGTTGATTAAAGTTGACTTCACATGATCAATAAAGGCCACATAGTTAATATTATTATTATTGTGTAAATGTTGTGCAGGCGTATAGTGTGAACTGTATAAAGTATTTATTTTAACTATGATAAAATGTTTCTAGTTAACATGAAAACATCCTCTAAATAGCTTCTAAATACACTCAATTATCAACTATTTTCTGGAGGAAGGAATGAACGCACTCCCCTTTCTTACGAATCGTTGACCATATTATTTCAGCAACAATTTTCACACTTGTACTCCCCCAAAAATCAAAACGTTCCTGCACCTCAACCACTCATCAAATTCTAATGATTCTTGACAGTTTCCACCATGGTTCTCAATACTCTCTCCATGATAGAATGTCTTCTTCGTACCCCCCACGGAGAACGCTGAAAGCTTCAACGAATGGAACCAGACATAATCTCTCCTATTAGCACCCCTTTTCATACGCATGCGTAAAGAGGACATGTGCAGACAGTTTATTAAGGTCTGTATAGAAGAAACAACACGTAGACTTTATTATCACGCTTACACCCTGCATACAAGCTTCCCCTTACCCCCTCACTATCTTCCACCCCCACCAAGTAACAATTCCACTCCCTCAGAGCCTTTACTAAGCTGGGGTGCTAAGAACCAGAACTAAACGGGTGGGTTCGCCAAGGGAAGGGGAAGCTAGAAGGGTATGAGGGAGTTCAGCTTGCAATCTGGACCAAACTCTCTGTGTGGGAATTAATTACTGTACCATGTATCGATGTAAGGGGGATTTGTGGGGGGGAAGTGTTGGGAAGTTTTGTTTCCCACGGCTGGAACCAAATTACCGACCGGCCATTGTGGGGGCCGACAGTTTATCAAGAGCGCCAGGGAAAGAAAGGGTTCCCAACGAATTAGATGAGATAAAAAGGGACTGGGAAATAATGTAGAAATGGTTAGCAGCAGCCTTTTATTTGACATGAAGCATATGTAGTGTCCAATTTTTATACAAGAATTAGTAAATAACTTAGCATAAATGGCTACATTTAACCCCGAAAACTTAACACGAGCAATAATAATTGTAATAGATGACTAATAGGGTGAACACATGCACAGATATATAAAACTACAAACTAATTTAACCTAGTGCAGCAACACTTATATATATATATATATATAACACTTATATTAACACCATCAATTGCAATACAGTGAAACCTTCCTTAACGGATACTTCATAATAATGTATTCATCTTTATAACGAACAGTTTAAATTTCCCTGGGAAAATAACATGGGCCCTTACGCTTAAACGCCTTCCTAATAATTATATTTCTCTATAACAAACACTGCTACGCATATTTATACATAAAATTCTCCCAATATCTGACAAATATTGTAAATATCTTTAGATATATTCTACAGTACAGAGCTTCCCCTGTTAATGAAACAGTTCGATTGTTACTATAGCCTGTGCTGTCAGAAGTAGATGCAGAAGAATGTAAGAAAAAATATTAAGAAGAAAATAAACTTGAATATAAAATTCAAAACTAAACAAAAAATATACAAAAAGTTTTAACTTATTTAAAACATAGGCTTACCAATTAAATACTATTGAAAGTTTTGAGTTCATTGATGACAATTTTATCGATTATTATTAAGTGAATAAAGACATATTGTTTATTATATAAAAGTACTTATTTTATTAGGTGAATATAATATGTTCTTTGATTTGGTCTTTTCGGTATTAAGTTTTATAGCAGTGTTAATCTAATATTTTACTGTATTTTATTTATATAAAATCATCTGAGTGGATTTATTAATAATACAGTACAGTAGACATGAAGACATAGCTCTAATTTTATTTTCGTTTGGTTTTGAGAAATATACAAACTGCACTGTATATTATTTATTCATCCATTAGTCATGATTATACTGTTTACAATACTGTACAATGCAGTAATATGATCTGACTGATAAGCTAGGTATGCACAGAAAACAGGTTCATTAAGAATAAACTATGTACTGTATGATTAATTTAAAAAAATCCTAACGAACATTATTTTAGTCTCAGAAGGTGCCCACTATTAAGATATATCACTGTATCTGGCTACCATAAATAACACATATACAAGGAAATATACATACAAACTAACTTAACCAGGGGGTCTGGAATCTCTTTGGAAGTGGGAGGACTCAACTGACAGGAAGTCCGATGGTCTTTAACTGGTAACATTTTAAATCCTAGATGACTCCAGA
Source organism: Timema californicum (assembly GCA_902141385.1). Lineage (NCBI taxonomy): Eukaryota > Metazoa > Arthropoda > Insecta > Phasmatodea > Timematidae > Timema > Timema californicum. Next base: position 166,208 of record CABFOW010000688.1, read on the forward strand.
AACTATTTAAAAAAGGGTTATTCTTTGTATAGGGTAGTTTTTGTTTGTTTTCAAGACAAAATAATGAGTATGCCTAATTTCCAGTAGTTTATGTGGAAGACTATAATAAAATAAATGGTACGTCACAACCACACAAACTTTCTCACACAGGGTATTATAGCTTGAAACAAAATTTACAAAAATGCAATTTCAGAAAACTTTTCATAAGTAAGTTTTCCTCAGAAAAAACAAACACATAATATTCTTAATCACAGTAGACCTACAGATTTTTCATAGGTATACCTACTGTATATAAATCTAAAATAAAATGGTTCAAATATTTTTTTAACAAATTTCAAATTTTCAAAACTTTGTTTTTTGCTAACGTTCCATAAATTATTGCTTCTTTTATTTATAAAAATAAAATCATATTCTATCGTGATGAATAATTTCCAGGTATCCATTTTTAACTAAATATTAAAGGCAATTTAAGAAAATTTTCAAATTATATAAAAGCTTTATCCAAAAATAAAACCAGCTTCAGTGGCCGTATGGTCTAATGCGCTACTTTTGCAATAGATTAGACTCAATCCCAGTTGGGTGTAGTGGGGTGGTTTTCCCTAAATGGTGTCCTAATCTCACCCTCCACACAAATGTGAGTATACTTCCTCCAAATTTAACCTTCCTCATCCCTAGCCTATTAGCGTAATTAGTATATAAGCGTATCATCTGAATGGGTAGTAAGACATGGTTCTAATATATATATATATATATATAAATATATATACCACATTTTATTATTGTTGATGTAAAATAGACACAAGATACAAGTTGTGTACATCTTTCAAATTTCTCAAAAATCAGTTATCAGTAAATTACTTTAATAAAAGGACATATTTAAAGAAAAACAAATATATAAAACTATGTATATTGTAAAAAAGACCTACCAGATAGCTAAGCTGTTAGATCCATTTAAAAATATTTCAGACTAAATAACTGTCATCAGTAGACTAGCATTAAACCAATTTTTACCTAAAAACCAAGTAGGCATATAAGGTGTTATTTGGGAGGTCAAACACTCCATAGACATCCACTTTAAATTAAATTGTTAGTACTACTTTTGAAATTTTGGAATTCAAACTAAATCATTTATCAATTAACTACCCTTAATTAAGGATTAGGGTCGAAAAAAAGTCCCGAGGTATAGCCATGTTATATTTAGTTATCAAGTTTGAACAAGTTTCATCAAGTTGCTTCTTATTGATTAGTATGGCCAAGGACAAACAGATAGACAGAATTGTAAAATCCACTTTTTTGGGTTCAGAGCCACATAAAATATAATCATAATCTCGAGGTCAGAAATTTTCCAGATTTTGATACTTTCTCTTCAGATGAGAACGTAATAAAAAATCTTGCAGTTCTCACTAATTTTTACTAAATTATTTACACAAAAATAATTTAAAACAACCATTTCTGTCTTAAAACAAATTTTTATGAATTGGATATACTGTGAAAGCTCACAATAATGTATGCTATATTTCATACTTCAAAGAGTATTGCAAATATATTTGGAAATTACAATGAATTTTTCTAATATCTCTGGCCTATCCCTGAATTTTCCTTGTCACACTAACTTCCCTGTCTTTTCAGGTTTTACTTGCTTTGCAGGTGCGTATCAACCCTGTCAAAGATATTGTTGAGGACGTTAGCTTAATACACCTTTTAACCAGTATTGATGGCTATACGAGTATAATAAGTCTTGGTTCTCACTAACGATGCGTATAGATTAATCTTCTTCTATATTTATGAAATGAAGTTTGTTTGGCTATCTGTCATGAAATATTGGTAGCCCATGTGAAAAACGTGTGTACCTCGAAGCAGGATTTTACAATTGTGATTACATTGTTTTAATTTATAAAAAATTGGGTTTGAAGTAATAAAATGAGGATATTTTTTTCTGTTTGTTTGAAGCAAAGCAAAGCGTTGCTCTGGGTACTTCTGTTAATCGTATACAATACGATAGCACGATATTGTTCAATTCAAATATATTACTTAATTCAGAGTAAGAAAGTTTTTCATTTACTAAACACATTTTTAATTTTCTCCTGTTGGATAAAAATAGGACTAATATAAAATTCAGAATCGTATCAAATTAAATTTTCAATTCAAATGTGAAATTTTAACACTATATTTGGTGTAGTGAAACATCAGGGTTTTTCTTTACTAATTTCAGAAAAATATGAATTGCAAATTAGGGAATTTCAGTATCCTCCTTGAAAGTATGACTTTTTTTTAAGAATTAAGATTGTTTCAATTAAATTGATACTTTTGATAATACTAAATTATCACAGTTCTTTGGGAACATTTTTCAACATTATATAATATACAAAACAATCTCCATTATAATAATTATTACCAGTTCCTCTGTCCAGCTGAAAAAAAATTCTAAGCCTAAAAGACATAGGAAGCTGAAATTTTACAGGTAATTATCCCCAATCTCAAAATGGTGCAGGGATACATGTTTCTGATTACCAAGCCCTTCCTTCACCTCTGACAAGACATCTTGTGAATGTGAGGAATGCCAGGTCTCCACCGTGGTTCGGATTCCACGTTAAACTGTAGGTCCTTCATTTCATCTCGCAATCACCCTACCATTACACATTAGCGTAAGTGCGTATAACCCGAACGGGTAGTAAGACGCGGTACTACTACTAATAATAATGATACATGTTTACCAAACATTCCCATTATAGCCCCAAATATGGAGGCTTTCTAAAAACCAAAGCCGATAAATTCTCGAATCCAACTAGAACTAGGAAGCTGAAATTTTTCAGTAGGTATCCCCTAATTAAAACGGTGTAAGAATACGGGTGGCCGTGGGGGGTCCCAATATGTGTTTTTTGAACAGGGTAATTTACTAAAAAAAACTAAAAAGGGTAGAGAAAAAAATGTTTATGATTATATCTTTAATTGAGGAACAATTTCACACTTTCATTGGAGTACATATTTGATCACTATATTCTATAATTTAAATGCACCTCCAAGATTTTGAGGTTCACTGTAATATTTCATTCGCAATAACGGTCCAATTGGACAAATTACACGACCAGAAATGAAGCCATTAATTTTTTAAATTGATATTATGCTTGTGTATTAAATATTTAAGAGTGTTTATAATAAAAGTAATTTTTTTTTATTAGCTCACTTAATAATAATAATAATAATAATAATAATAATAATAATGTTATTTAGTCAGGGAGAACTTTCTTGATAATTCTAAATTTTTATGGGGAAAACCGTTATATTAGCTTTTAACACTTTTTATTTAAAATAAACAATCAATTACATATTTAAAAAAATCATGCCATAAATCTTGTTTGTATAGATATAATAAATGAACAATATAGAAATATGTTTGATAAACCATTTTGAATAATAAGTATAACAAATCAATATCATTCGTATATTTGAAACAAATCTATAACGTAATATTACCCCTTTCATCCTTTCTTCGTTCACTAAATAATGGAGAGGAAAGTAAAAACCTTTTACAACCAAGGTCACACACTTAATGTTGGAATTTCCTTATATTTTATCGAAGTCACTGAAGTCAGAACAACACTTATGCACAAAAGGTTGTGAATGATTTTCCATTAAAATAAGCCTGCAATCTTAAGCTTAGAGACTGTATCAGCATGTATTATACTTAATGATGTGAAAATAAATATGAACTAACCTACTGTAGAAACTAGACCGTAAAGATTAGTACAAGTTTTCGAAACTAATTCTTAAGTAATGTAGATGGACACCTCTAACCATGATGTATGTGCATGATTTATAAATAGGTAATTACCTAAAATTGCCATACTGGTGGTGACGAGTATTTATGATGAATAGTTTTATCTTTGTTGTTATATGAATATACACGAAATATATTAAGAGGGTGAGGGGGTTAAGATAGCCCCAGCCACACCCCTTCCCTAAATAAAAGCAGAGAGGGACCAAGCACGTCCAGCTCCCCCAAACCCCCTCCAGTACCGGTTCCGGAGCTTTTGAACTTAACCTAGAACAGCAACCCTAAGCACCCAACTCTATTATCAGGAATTGTAATATTTTGCCATATTTGAGCAACAAGATGTGTATATTGTATTGCCCAGCCCCTGTAATGTATCCAACATCCTCTCAGTGGATGGACCTATCCAAAACACAGACTGTTCTGTGAGGTTGAGTGTAGTCACCAGCAGACAAACTTCAGGGTTTTCGAGTGCTTGGTAGGACGGGTTCTAACAGTGCTGAGTACAAGAGGTGGATGGCCCATTGTGTGAAAGACAGGAGGACTTGAATAACCTCCAAAGAAACCACCCATGGTGACATCCACATGAGACCACGATGAGCATGGAAGATAAGCCACTGGAGAGGAACTTGGAGGATGGATATGAGGCAGGGAATACTACAAAGAGTTGTCTTCTCAGTAGTGGGACATTTTATATGCCATCATGTAATACATTCATTTGCTTGTTTGGTGTCTTAACATTATAACTCCAGGACCCATAAACCCATAAAGATGAAACATGGCCAGTGTACTTGAGTAAATCTGAGCTTGTGTATATAGGGCGTATTTTTTGTTATATTTTAATATATTACCTGTATTTAGGAAATCTCGCCTGTATTTGTGAAGACCCTCTTTAATTTTGGAAGCCTTCCTTGTGCTCGGGAAGCCTTTATTTTATATAGCTTCGGGAATTATTTTGTGTGTTCGGTAAAACTCGTCCGTGTTCGGAAAACATCTTATGTATTTGATGATCATTGTCTAAATTAAGGAAACCTCTTCTTTTATCGAGAAACTTCAGCTGTGTTCGGTAAAAGTCTCTCCTGAGAAACCTCTCTTGTGTTCGGAAATCGCTGTCTGACTTCGAATAGGCCTGAGTTCAGTGAACCGTACATATGTTCGGTAATCTTATTAAATATTGGTAAAACCTTGCGTGTGTTCGGAAATTATCACTTGCTTTCGTTAAATCTCGCTTGTCTTTAGTAAACCTCATTTGTGTTCGGGGAATGTCGCCTTTCTTTGGAAAATCTTGTTAGTTATCAAAATCCTTGTCTGTCTTAGAAAATCGGGAGATCTTGACTGTAATGGGGATGACTCCACATTGTTGCCAAGTCAAGAGGTTGAATGAGTAGGCCTATACTGTAGCAGAATAGCTAATGGAGCGGTTAGTACAGTGGTTTGTGGCATATTTTCTACCTATCCAGTTTAGATCTTCCAAAAGAGCGACACGCTAGAATGAGTTGACACATATTTCAACAAGTAATGCGCAGGCGCGCAGCTGACATCACAAGCACTGGACACGCGACTCACTTTGTGATGTCATCAAACGTGAGAGGGTACATTTTTTATGAGGGGTGGGGGGTGGAAGAAGTATTGCTGGCTGCTGGTGGAAATATTTTCTAGTGGGCTCATCTTTAGCAGTGGGGTCGTCCATAAGCCACGTGACGCCTTTTTCTTACCTTTTTAGCCCCACTCCTCCATATAACACCATGTAGACATTAAGCCTAGCCCCACTAACCTACCCCCCCCCTCCCCGAACCTGTCTTACTTAACTTTTTTTCACCAAAAATTAATGTCATTATTTCATAGGGAGGTTTTGTGATACTAAAGGAGAGATTCAGATTTAATACTTCTTAAAATCAATTTTAAATCCTGATTATAAACGATTTCAGAGAGTATTATTATGTATACATACATAAAGACGTCTAGCTCAAATTCCTCAAGTTCGTGAGTATATATTTATGTTATGGATGTCAGGTTTGCGATCTGAGTAAGAGACAGATGGCACTACTATATGCTGACTAGGATAGTCCTTTTCTGTAGTTGCACTACATTATGAGTGCTCACATTCGTTGCTTGATGCTGGGGGAAGACATCTTATTATTGTGCACTTTTTTTGATAGTTATATTATCATCATATATAGAGTTATTTAAATAATTCCAGGCACACAACTTTTCTAAATTATATATTGGAGTAATCGACCATTTTAGTTTAATTAACTTATCAATACCTAGACTCATGTTCCGTTCCAACATTGATCCTGGATCCTAGCTTCACTCTCGAAAAAGATTATATGGCCAATGAAGTGGAGATTGGGGTTCGAATACCTGTCGTTTGTATTCAGAGTGGCTTTTCCTAAATTGATGTATACTCTCTCTCTACTTTAATTAGGGTAGATTACCTCTAAAATTCTACCGTCCTCATTTCTACTCCATTAAATTAATATAATAAAAAAACTACAATTTGAATATATCACCCTACAAAATGTATTTTAAAAAGGTAAAATTTTAAAGAAGATCTACCAGCATTTGCATGGGGGGAGAGCGGGAAACAATTTAGGAAAAGCAGCTCTCAGAAGACCTGACTGGTATTCGAGCCCCATCGCCCCAACATCGGCCGTCTAGTCTACTGAGAGAATGACAATTTAGACAATGCGGCCAACGTAGTGGGTGTATAATAGTTGCATTTATAAACATATACACTAGATTTATCAGAAGGGAAAAGTTATAGGTTTAAATACACCTACCTTTTTAAAATAATTAATGATATTTGAAGCTTTACTTTTCATAACATGCTGCTGGTACGAAGAATTAACACTAATGATGGACTCCTAAAACTTGCCTTGAGATAAATTCTGTACTTTTGCTTCTTTCCATTTCACTACATATTTTTGAGACTTCTTCAGCTTTTTTCTGGATATCGCTTTTAATACACAAGTAATGAGCAATTTTCCTCTTTTTGAAGAAATGATTCATGGCTTATGTAAAATAATGTGCAGTAGGAATCTAAATTATACTCAAACTCAACTATACTTATAAATTAAGGCCGCTTCGTCTGACACTGTTATCAAACTAAAAGCACGTGAGGGGGTCGGTATATTGGACAATTCTAAACAAGTGCCGTGAGTATAAACATGCCACTTTCATGCGCATGAAAATATGTTTTTTCGAATGTGCTTGGAGTTCGTAGTCTTGGGCAGACAATGCCACCTAAGCGCAATCAAAATATTGATAAACAAAAAGTAAGTGCTAAACTTACATTTCCATTGACACAGATATACGGAATATGTTTATCAAAGGTGAAAACATGAACAATAATAGTATTTTTGAACATTAGAATTTGAGTATAAGATCTATGTTCTGTAACAATTTGAAGTACCCCACCTTCCCCCCATGTAACAGCATGTAGACATTAGAGCTCACCCCTTCACCCCTCAAAGCGTTACGTGGTTTATGGACGACCCCAGTAGTATACTACAGGGATAAGAGGTCAGTGAAGATTTTGAACTTAATCTGCCTTTTGAAGCTATTTGGACAAGTTTTTCATGGTACTTAGGAGTAGGGGTGTAAGTGTAACTAATGTAATACCTTTGTCAATGATTTCTTTTGCTAGTTATGTTAATTATTATGGATGTCTCTGGATGATCTAATACTTTAAACAGGTGTTATCTGTGTTATTTATCACTATGGGTTTCCCATCCTCTTTCTATTTTAATGTGGGTGCAATCCATTCCTTATTATTATCCTATATATTATGGTGTTAAAGTGCGATGGAAGAGATCGTGAATTAATGCCAGTTATTTTGTAATTTTATAACAAAATTCATGTTTCTCATTAATTAAATAATGTATTGCTCCAGTAGAAACATTTAGTTTAATTTTCTACACATACTGTTGTAATCTAAGTAGTTCTTGTATATACCCTCAATATCTTAAATCACATGATATCGGTTAACCAGGATCGAAGTATAGTAATTCATCCAATGAAATTCAACAAAATAAAATAATTTCAGCAAATTTAATAGTCACAATCGTAATTTAAATTATTTTATTTTGTTTGGTAATTTTAGTTTAAATAACAATATATTTTATTTAGTGGAGTTTTATATAAATCGCTACTAAAGGCAGATGAATAAAAATACGACACGTTAAGAGAATCGCAACAGATTAATCTATTGCCATTGAGGTTTTAATTTAAAATTGCAAATTAATGTTCGTTTATTCGTTTACCTATGATGGTTTCCTTGTAAGCATCCATAGCAATGGTCCTTAGAAAGTTAAATTAAATCCAATTTTAGTAGAGTTTTACGAAATAAGGACTTCAAGGATATGGATAAAATTATATACTAGGCTTTATTGAACCACTCTTCCATCCGCATAGGTGGAAGAGGGCGTCAGTCTCGTCTAAGATGGTTTGCCGATGATAGGAAGGTTATGGTTAAAGTCTCCACGTGGAGTACTGATATATTTTTTCTTTAAATATTTTGCCCATTTTCTTTCGCGCAATTAAAGGTACATTTCCTCTAAATTCTACCTTCCTCATCCATTAAACATTGGTGTAAATATACGGAAAGCCCAGATGGATGGTAAGACGTGGTGCACGTAAAAGAAAGTATCCATCGAATGATCTTGAAACATCGAATGATTGCAAATCTCCCAATATGGCATCCAGCCTCGGGCTCACTCGGGTCACGTGACCACAAAGCCGAGCGATGCGCGCGCCACCTGTTTGCCCAAGGGCGGGAAAATGAACAATGAAGCGTAGCCGCGCGTGCATGTTTGTACGCCTGAGCGAATTGCTTCGTCGAGGAAATGAAGATGTGCATTGCGGGGGAGAGGTTTGAGGGGTGGGTGTATATCATGTGTGTTCTTGTGGGTTACCCACAAGGGAAATAAATCTCATATGTGGAGTGGAAATAAGTGACTGTGTGGGAAACTTTTGAGAACTTCTGGTTGATTGCTATGTTAGCCGCCGCGATTGTGATGGCCATTATTGAAAATTTGAGAGGCTCTAAGTCAATTACTGGGTGAATTTACATGGGTTGTTTCCCACGCAGCCCCTATTTTCTGATTTAAGTGTTAGCTCTTACATCCCTTGTGCAAGTTCACAGTCGTGTGAGAAAAGGGCTGGGCCACGTGAGTAATGGGATCATAATTTTTAACGATAGAAACACATACTTTATGTGATAATCTTATCAGTTCACTACCACGGTTCCAAAATAAAGGATAGTGGTAGGCTAATTATCTTGTGTTAGTTAAAATATTTAACAGACGAATTAAACATACTTAAGGTGCGGCAGAAGAGGGTGCGAGTAATTTTACAGTTTTTATACTATTTCATTTTTTTGGCTAAAATAAATAAAATATTTCTCCAGTTCGAAAATAGAGTTTAGGTTCATGCACATGCTAATATCAACAGATCTTGAATATCTGCCAAGTGTGTCTTGGAATGTTGTCAAAAAAATTTCTCTTTATTTAAAATGTTTTGAAGAAATTCCAGGAAACCCTTGACATATATTCAAGATCTGTTGATATTAGCATGTACAGAAAACTAAACTCAAAGTTGCTACTGGAAAAATATTTGATTTATTTTGGCCAACAAATTTAAATTCTATAAAAAAATTAAAAATACTAGTGCTCCCTTCGACCGCACACTAAGGGAGCCTGCTACTTGAAAGGAAATATCCTTGAACTGGGTTAATATTTTATGAGAACGGCTATTTTGAAACTTCAAAGCTCCTAAAACAAATCTCAATTTGGGTCCTATCATTAAGATATTGTTCAGGGGGTCAAGTTTGCTGGGCAAAGATTATGCATCTTTTAACAAGAGTTGTTGAAACTTAGCAACAACTTGAGTCTGGAATGGGTAATATGAAACATATTTTAAAATCTCGTTGCTGTTTGTAAAGGGATCAGGTTTGAACCCTTGCGACTTCTATGTTTGCAACTTTCGTCTAAAGTTTAAAGGATAGTATTTTTGAAGCGAGTCTACAACAAACATAATAACTCAAATCTGCAATACAGAATTAATTGCAACCCGTGTCAACAGACACCGAACTTAGTAAGTAATTGTGTGGACTGGGGCACTTTATATCCAAAATGGAGGAGCCCATGAGTCGCTGACTGCACTTAAGATGTATATGGAAACAGTTAACGTACACAATAACCTTAGTGTAATTGGTAGTCCATGTGCACCATGGTACATGGGCCAAAGGTTCCCCCAGTCCCTACGTTTCTACACCACAAACGACTTACAGACTAAATTAATCAAGTGCAAAAACAAAACACTAAACACCCATCCCTTTGGCGAATAATTGGGATGTATGGTTAGTAATTAGGGGGAGAACGTATGACAAATAAAGACGACTCTAAAGTACTAATTCGGAATTATAACAACTCCAGATTTTCATTACAATACGCTTTTTGTATAAAAGTCAAAAATTGTTAAAATGCATAATTTTATTTTAAACAAATAATTTAGATCACCCGACTTCTGGAAGAATCAAAGTTTGTTTAAAAGATAAAACAAAGTCTTGAATTATGCCAAATTAAACTTTTATACAGCAATTAACATGTAACTAAAATCCAGAACTGCTACCACTCTTAGTTGGTACTTTTCAGCTCCCCCTGAACATATGAATTTAGCCTACCCAAATAGTCCAGATAGTTTCCAATATGAAACCAAGAACCCATAGGACCCCCCATTGCCAGGAAAAGAGAAGAGAAACAGGTACCATGAGATAATATCAAATATAGGCGCTGCGTTGTTTCATCAACGACGATATTGTCCTCAACTAATTTAAATCTGTTGGTCTTGTCAACACGTTGTAAAATGAAAGGAGGGGAGGATGAAGACAGTCCCAATCACCCTCTATTTCTACCCTTGTAGCAATAAAGAGCGGGTAATCTCGCTGCCAGGGGGTGAGGGGTGGTGGTGGTGGGTGGTAGGGGGCTCAACTCGACAAACACCAGATTTAAAATGACCAAACACACCCCTAGTCCCCTGAAAGGTACGAGTAACGTCTCTCGTGGGTTATCGGAGAGTGTGGGTGGGGAATGACGTCACGTTAAACAAACAACTTTCCACCCCCACACCCCATCTCAGGAGGATTACCCCTCCTCGAAGTCTGAACCTAAGGGGACGGCCAGACTGGGCGATCGAGTGTGTGAGCGACTAAAATATAAAATAGAACACATTGGTTGTAATGAGAGGTGGCCAGACTGGAGCGCGCGCGCTCGATTCGGTACAGTATAGTTTACAGGCGCTATGCAATATTATTATATGTTGGTTCATTGAGTGCTAGGAAAACTTTTCATTTTGACATTTTTATTACTATCGATAGGCTTAGCACACTTGCTACTAACGGCCTAATTTAATTGGTAAGATCATAAACCATACCTATGTATATATAACTGATATGTTAAATACTTCAATATTAAAATCAAAGTAGGCATTTACAAACAAGAATCACCATTAACGTGGAGAGAGGATGAGAAATACACAACAATAAATCACTTGTCAAAAACCATCCTCAGTTCACTGAGCCAAGATTAAAACCTTTGCCTCCTTGTCAACAACTATCGAGAGCTATGTGCTAATCACGCGCTCGCAAGTTTGACCACCCATTCGCTCACACGCTTGTCAGTCTGGCCAAACCCTTACTTGGGAATTCATCCTGAATTGTTATTTTCTAACGGTTGTCAGGAATCGTGAGTTGAATCTGACACGCAGCAAGATGAGAGAAATGAATAATTGATTTCAAAAGCCATCCGTCTTTTTGGGAAATTATAAAAAAAAAAATCATAGGTATTAGAAGACACTGACCCATTAGTCCGATCGATTTAATCCCTGGAAGGTGTATATAGAAAGGCTTTTAATTTCGATTTAATTGATTCTGTATATATCATTTTAAAAGTTGATACAAGTATTAATACAATAATCCTGTTCCCTTAGATTATATAACTTAGGTCACTGATAAAGAGTACCCACATTCCTGTTGTCATAAGCTAAGTAGATATCTAGCAAGCACACACCATGTAATGAAGTTAGTATGCAAGTCTTGCTATCCAATTAGTACATATTTAAGACAGGTGATAGATCTTGCTATTTAATATTAGACGATCTTCCTTAGGCTAAATTAATTTGTAAGTCATACTATAAATAAATATTTATGTACTAAACTTGGGTGTGTAGTATTGGACGTACTTAATTCACCAGGTTAAGTTAATTTGTAAGTCATGCTATCCAATGATCAAAAATCTAGTTGCTAAACCTGGGAGTGTAGTATTAGACCTACTGTTCTAGGTCTTCTAGGTTATTTGTGTCCTTTTTACCAAATAGCTAGCGCTAGGCAGCTAGGACTATACATGTTATGGTTCCTGCTAATATAGATTAAGATAGTTTGTAAGTAGTAGTATGCAGATATAATATGTGTGCTTTAATGGTGCGCGTCAATTACCATATTGAACTAATAGCTAATATAATAGAACATTTTATATGGCCAACAATACATCATGAAACAAATATACGAATATAATCAAGAGTAACATTCAAACTAAAAACATAGATAAGTGTAATGATTTAGCCTGGCTGTTAGTCATGTTAACATTCAAGAACAATATACAGAATTATTAATTTAATCTTTGTTTACTTACCAACCTAAAAAATATTTAAAACCACTAAACAAAATAGCACGAACTACAAATTTTTTTTCACGGTCCCCACAGAAAGCTTACAGACAGCTCCGCACGAGAACAAACCGAGATTAACTAATTAAATGAACATCGTTCCGATAGCAAACTGATAGAATGATAAACGGCGAAGATAAATAACTAAGATAGGTAACTCAAATAGGAATCCAAATGTTTACCAACAAACAAAATACAAGGTAACGCACGTAAAAATTCGAGGAGAGATCGATACAAGTTTTGAATCAATCTATGAAGTATCTATAACCGAGGGCCCATGGACTGAGGCGTATGTTTCGTCTTTATTTGGTTGCTGTAAACAGGGAAAGTAAGGGTTCAAGTCCTGGCCAGGTATACTGAGTTTTTTTTTCTTAAATGGTTTCCAACTTTTCTTTCACTTGAATGAGGCCTGGATCGTAAGACGGGGTGAACTTTAGAAAATGAACTCAATCTAAAGAGGAAGCAAACACGCCAATAATCATTTTAGCGGTGGTTTCATAAACAAATAGTTTCCAGAAATTGGGAGAGAAATAAAATAAAAATTGATTGTAGTAATTAGATTAGAATCACTAACCTTCTTCTCCAAGGGCAATCTACCATGCATCGAGACACTGAGGGGCAGACGCCGATACTTGATCGCCTGAGGGAACGGCATTATTAAATTTCCAGATCAAGACGGACTGAAGTCCGTCAGCGACAACAAGTACAGTGATTCGACTCAGCGACGGCTTCCACTAGTCTGTTTACAGTAAAGCAAATAGCTATAAACTCTAAACTCCCATACATTTTGTATTATTTATACCTTTTTTCCTCTAAGCATTAGCTTAAACTATTTTAATAGTCACTTATCATCATACATATCATAACATATTAATAAGAACCATGCTGTAATTTAATATAAACGGTTTGTAATGTCAATTTATTACTTACCATGTTCATTTGAGTAATTGTAGGGGTTAAATGCTTGTTTTAGAGTGTTCTTATGTGACAACAAATTTAGTAATATTTTCTGATTAGTAATTTTCACATCAGAGTTGTGTTTTATTTTTGACTAATATCAAAGTGAAAAAACGTATTTAGTGCATTATGGCAGACGGGTCAACCGTTGCCAAAAATGTGAACTTTCATATCTTAGTGCTGGAGCGAGTTCAGGAGGCCTTGTAAATTTTTATTATTATTTATCTTCTCGTTACCAGCATCACGGAGGCCGTGACACGCTCTGTTGGGGACGAGACCAATATTACATGCATGATAAGGAAATGTATGGCTTGAAGAGGGATTGCTACAGCTAAAGAGAATCTTGAACAATACCAAAGGAATAAAAAGAAAAAAAAGACAGTTTAGTTACCTTGAAACCTACTTTAATATATAGGCCTACATATTATACTAACGATAACGTATCATTTGAAACTTCATTTTATCTCACACCGTAAACAATATTAGACTTGTATGGACCCCATGCAGAGTAAAAATATTCCTTGTAGTGACAATACAGATTTATAAAGATCAGATTTTACTATCGTCTCAAGTTTACTCGATTGGGATTCATGTCATAAAGTTTTTTAACTGTGCAATTTTCTAGATAGTTGATCCATCACATAATGAAAGTGTTGGACTCACTCTATATTTAATATCATCACACAGTAGGGTCCCCGTTTTCGCTGTTTCAGTTATCCGCAATTTACCGCTGCCCAATTTATGTATTTTAAATTAAAGAACAAATGGTTTATAAGATTCAAGCCACGCACAACCAAGCAGCACAAATGCGCCTACTATGTACAGTACATTACTTGACTCATCATCATTATCATCACTATAATTATTGCCATCATTATCAGTGATCGTCTCAACTAGAAGACTGGAGATTAATAAGTACATTGTAGTGCACAGTACACATTATTATTATTATTAGCACCGGGTCTTACTACCCGTTCGGGATATACGCACTTACGCTAATGTGTAATGGTAGGGTGATTGTGAGATGAAATGAAGGACCTACAAGTTTAACGTGGAATCCGAACTATGGTGGAGGCCTGGCATTCCCCACATTCTACACCTTTTTATTACTTTATTTAATGTTGGTAATGTCTTGTCAATTAAGCTATATCGTATTTATGTATGTTATATGAATATTAAGTTATATAATAGTTCGGTATTATTCGCGGTTTTACGTAACTGCAGTAGATCTAGGAACGTATTACCCGCAGATATGGGGGCCCAACTATAATTGATATAACCCGCCTCGGTGGCGTAGTTGGCTAACGCGCTAGTCGTGTTGAGCTCGACTGCTTAGGACGGGGAGATCGAGGTTCGAATCTCAGTCTGGTAAACTGGGGGTGGTTTTTCCTAAATGGTTTTCCACTCTCCCTCCACGCGAGTGCGGGTTCACTTCCTCTATTTCAACCTTCCCAACTCCTAATCCATTAGAGTAATTAGTACTTAAAGCGTATAACCCGAACGGGTAGTAAGACGCGGTGCTAAATATTATTATTATTATAGTTGATATAAAGAGTGACTAGAAGCTGGAATAATAAAACTGCATGTGTAAAATTTTATTATTTCATACATCAAGATGACTATTGTAGTGTTATTTGACATATACGCACTCTCCCACACCTAGCTATTTATTCCTTTTAAAATATAATGTAGGCTCCCGTATACTTTTATTTACTATTTTTAGCACAGTTGTGTTACATACTTACTTGTGAAATATATTCTTTTACTTGTAATTTGTTTATTATATATACTTTTTTGTATTGTAATAATATTGTGTATGCAAGTTTCGAATTAGTATACAGTACTAGCAAAATGAACATTTTTGTAGTATTTATATTAAATATTGTGGGTATTTAATCTTCCTTGACCTAAGATATTGTACTTCCAATGATTTGTTGTTATAAATTAGTTTGTATTTGTAAAGTATTTCATGTATAATATTAGATTAAAACCGCAAACTTACTTTTATTTGTTGGGTTATTTAATAAAATTGTCTTTGAAATATGAATAACTCAGTGATTGTGATGATTTTTTTAAATCACTTATTTTGTATTTGTAAAATATTTCACATGGATTTGATATTAACAACCTAATACCCATTGTATTTTTTTAATATAAATATAAGTTTGTTGTATTTTTTTGCAGAGGTTCCTATTAAGTACGAATATTTAGTAAGTGTTGTTTGGGGCTGTATATATTGCGGATGTATTTGTCCAAACTTTTTACATTACTAATGTTTTTAGGGGGTAAGTATTTACCCTCTATAGTTTTATCGTAGGTAAGAAAAAAAATTCCCCAAAAATACACCAATGTGAACTAAGAAACAAATATGTTTATATAATTTATGTTAGCGTTCAACATCATCATCTGGAATTTAATGACAACTTTTTCTCTAATGCAAATAGATATGTTCATGACAGATATTTACGAACTGTTGATAACACCATGTGAAGAAAGATTAAACTTTATGTTTTTACTGGAGTAAAATGTGATTTATTTAGGCCCAAAAAAAGTTTGCTATAAAAACAGAAAAAAACTCTGGCCTTAGCTCGCGCCCCTACATCCCCACCATAAACATTCAAGCTACCTCTAGTTATTTTCTTTATTTTATAAATAAATATGCACTATATTAGTTTATTAAATACATAAATACTATAGTTATTTGTCTTTTCCTTTAAATACTAGAATGGCCTTAATTTTAGTTTATATGGTCGTATGAATTAAAAATACTTTAACTTTACTCGAAACTCTAGGTTAAATTCTTTTACCACAAAAAAAGTGTCTAATTATGTATAATGGTTTGTGGTTTTTCTCATACAGAATTTCCTTTTTTCAAAATGTGAGCACTTTTTTATGAGAGTCAATGGGAATGTCTATAACCCATCATGCAACACTGTCAGAGTGGCAAGGTGGTTAGCGGGTGGGGAGAGAGGAAGAACTAAAACAAACGAAGGTGAAGACGCGAGATCTAAGGACACAGGAAGTAAACATTTGCCCAGAACATTAGAGACCAGTTCCAACCCCCCGGTGCACCATGGCAAACATTCCTACACTCTTTTAACATGAGGGGGGCAGGCAGGTAGATATTTGATGGGAAGTTGGTCCCTCTCTGCCCCCCTTGAAACACACATGACTGGTGGAGGGCGGGAAACCCGCTTTAAAATAAGTTAAGGGCAAGTTTATCATCTTCAGAATGCCGTCTACTTGAATGAAGATATCCTCATACAATTGTATTTCTTTTGGGAATAGCTGTTCTGGAGCTTCAAAACCACTAAGACAATCCTCAATTATCTAAGAATGTTTTGGTGTTACCCTTTTAAAATTAGTTTATTTGCTTGCTAAATATCAGATCATTGTTTCTGACCATTTAATCTGATCTAATATTTGAGACATGTGGTGTTAAACGTCTTTAAAAATTATTTAATTTTACCTTTTAATGATTGATTTTAAATTAAAAAATTAAAATTACTTTGTAATACTCTATGGTTATGTTGATACCTTTCACTTATATTTTGTCTGAACTGAATTTATTATTGAAATAACAAACCCTCATTTATTTAATAACTTGGGATTTGTATATTATTATTATTATTATTATTATTATTATTATTATTATTAGCACTGCGTCTTACTACCCGTTCGGGTTATACGCACTTACGCTAATGTGTAATGGTAGGGTGATTGTGAGATGAAATGAAGGACCTACAGTTTAACGTGGAATCCGAACCACGGTGGAGGCCTGGCATTCCTCACATTCACAAGATGTCTTGTCAGAGGTGAAGGAAGGGCTTAGTAATCAGATAAATCTTTGCCGGGACCAAGGATTGAACCCCGGCCGCCAGCATAGAAGTCTGACACCTTACCCCTAGACCGCCAGGTCACCGATTTGTATACATCTGCAACGTGTCTCAGCCTCCCTTAGGAGTGTGATGACATTTTTAGCGCCAGAACTATAACTATTTGTAAATTTGTATAGTATCAAAAAGTCTTATTCCTTGTCCATATAGCTATACAATGCTGTAAAGAAGAATAAGGTGAGTTTGAAGAGGAGAGGTGCCACAATTTGCTTGAAGGAAGAAGACATCATTTATGAAAAAAAAAATCCTCTTTACACTCGATTAGGTTTTGAACCCCAACCTTCCTGTCAGATGAGTACATTTTATAGTGAGAGTATTATATGTGATCATCAAATCTGGTCATCCTTAAGTAGGTCACTGAAGTGTTCTTTACACCATACCCTTGCAATATACATATGACCCATCTCAACAAAATAATATCAAATAACCCGCTTCGATGGCCACGTGGTCTAACTAGCTACTCTCGTGTTGGACTTTACTGCTGAAGACGGGTAGATCGGGGTTCGATCCCTTTTGGGCGCACTGAGGGTGGTTTTTCTAAATGGTTTTCTACTCTAACTCTACGCAAATGTGGGTGCATTTCCTCTACACTAAGCCTTCCTAATCCCTAACACATTAGAGTAATTAGTACATAGGCGTATAGCCCGAACGGGTAGTAAGACGTGGTGCTAAATACAAGTCAAACCCTGTTATACTTTGAGTTCTTCTGTGAAAAATATTGACTACTTGGTTATTTACCGAAAAAAAGCTTATGGTCCTGCTGGTCATTGTTTACCTTTCCTTTACACTGACTTTCTTTGCGGAAGGGGGGCGGAGGGGGTTAACTAAGATCGAGTTATCGAGCTAGTGCTGTTTCAAGCTTGGTGTCTATATTTTTATCTTGGAAACCTAAGCCACGAGCGTAATTAAACGCATATATCCCAGAGGGTAGTAAGGTGCGGAGCAAAATTACCCACACACAAACAAACATCTAGCTTAGAATGATCTATAACCAAATTGTTGTGTGTTTTAACGTTTATCAAAAACTTATATTACCTGCTTAGTTGGCCGCATGATCTAAAACATCACTCTTCCCATAGACTATACTGCAGATGACAGGGAGAACAGGGTTTGAAACCTGGTTGAGTTAACTGAGGGTTTTTTTCCTTAATGTTTTTCCACTCTTCCCTCCTGAAAATTCAGATATACCTCCTCTAAATTCAACCTTCCTCAACCCTATCTTAATAGCGTAGCTAGTACATATGCGTATAGCCTGAACAGGTAGTAAATATGCTGTGCTAGAAAAATGAAAAGATAAAAAAAACTTAAAACTACAACAAAAAACACCTTTCCCAGATACACAATCTTCCTACCATTAGAGTATATAGATTTCTTGAAATGTTATTATATAATAGGTTAAGCTATTCAAACATTAAGAATTTCGGCTGAACAATTTGTGAACTGGTTCTGGGGTCGTTTTATTTAATGTATAAGCTAGCCAAATGACAAGCTCATTCTCAACTGGTGTGTCGAATCATCTCAACATAATACATTATAATATACTATATATTATAGCATACATCATATGTACACATATCTACAATGTTTCTAAGCTTTTATTATCAATAAACGTTACATTCTTTGAAATTATACATGTTAATTAACTTAATTGGACTATTTCACAGTTTCTTAACAACCCAACCTCCATACCAGGTTGTCTTGTAGTCTAAGACATTCAGATCGCTTGAACTGGATTGCAGTTGGTGAGATTGTCAGAGTACAAATCCCGACTAAAGGCATGTCTTGTGGAAGGACTAACATGTACTTTTCTCATTCTTCCCTGATAGTACGGTTTTATTTTCTCTTAACAACACGCCTCACTAAAAACTATCTTATTAAAAATTGTACAAGTATATAATGTGGACACTCTACTTTGAGGGGGCATACATTTCATGGGTATCACATTTCTACGCTCAAGTACGGAACACAACGGATTCAGGAGATGCCTCGGCGACTCAAAGAATTTAATTACCCACAAATGAAACATGATCTCTGGTTCTAGATGGTAAGCCCCGCCTTAACGCCTCTCATTTCCTGAAGGCGAGTTCTGGTTTGTCTTGTTCTCTCTGTTAAACAATGGAACCTCCTACGGGACGTGGTTGTTTTTTTACGACGAGAGCTTCATTTCCTTGTGGATTTATGACCTTGCTAGAAGGATGTGTGTACACTGGCCTCACTCAAGTGGCCGGGCTCTTATACCAGCCCTTTTGCGTTCTTTGTTCAATTAGGTTGTGAATTAAGCAACAGCTTGGCTGGGACATATTGGATTTATTAATTGGTATTTTCGGTTTAAACTAACTATACAGTTTAAAAACTTTATCTTAGATACATAACATTTTTATTTTGACAAACTTTGTGTTGCTACCACACACTTTTGTATTACTTGACTAAATGTAAACGTTAAGCCATTGAAAATCAATTATCCAGAAAATACAAAGATAGGCTCTAGTAGAGTATTTTGTTCCAAATATAATTGATTAAATATTAGTATTTCTTAAATTGATCGAACGGCATTCACTACGCATATATCACACTAAAATAATAGTGTTCCATTTTCAAATACTATCACTATAAAAAAATATGGCTGACCGTTTATCATTTAGCTCAGTCCATAAACACCCGCAGAAAAATAAGTCTTCTTATTTGTATATATACACAGATTTTACTTTACGTGACCCGCCTCGGTGGCGTAGTTGGCTATCGCGCTTGTCGTGTTGAGCTCGACTGCTGAGGACGGGGAGATCGAGGTTCGAATCTCGGTCGGGTGAACTGGGGGTGGTTTTTCCTAAATAGTTTTCCACTCTCCCTCCACGCAAATGCGGGTTCACTTCCTCTAATTCAACCTTCCCAATTCCTAATCCATTGGCGTAATTAGTACTTAAAGCGTATAACCCGAACGGGTAGTAAGACGCGGTGCTAAATAATAATAATAATAATAATAATAATAATACTTTACGTGTTTAACATTCAGAATTTCTAAAGACAAAACCATTACAATTTTCAGCTTAAAGCCACAATTGTGCCTCACTGCCTGTCACACTTTATATTATTAAAGTCAAACATTCAATTTAAAACTTTTAACATCAAAGTTAAAAGTTACCAGTTTTAGTCTCGCAGAAGGGGTTGAGTTTTAATAAAAGCTTCTTTGACATTTTTTGTTCAATCAGTTTGGGAGTCAAACTACAGCTCGGCTAGGACATATACCCACAGTTGATGTATTAATTTCCACTTCTTTTTTAAGATTATTTAGACAGATCCTTGTGTCAGATTTCATATTTTGGTAGTTTATTAAAAAAAAATCTGTAAAAATATAATAATAATATATTTTAATGGCAAAGTTAAAGCTACAACCTTATCTTACACTTAACCAAAAATTACAATTAAACTATAATATAAACTAATAACAAACATAAAAAACAAAAATTAAAAAGAAAAACTATAGCCTAGGTTAAAGAGATTCCCAACAATTTTGTTATCGGAATTCTTAAAATATTTGATGAAATTTCGGGGAACCCTCACCTGACCGACACTTATAAGGTTCAACAGAGGTAAATTACAAAATATAAGTGTAAACCATGGTTGGTAGATAACAATTAGCCCATTATTTTGAATAAAATATTTCAAAATAATTGATTGTCCATTTTTATTTAATAATTACAAACCCGGATTTTGATGAACTAAAAATGATCATTAAATGAAATAAAAGTTCTAAAAAATTACTTCATATTTTCAAAAAATGGCCTAAAAATATGGTCAAAAACTCGTGATGAATGCACATGAATAAATCAAACAATCGCTTTACGAATGTAAAATGCAATGAAAAGCCTTTATAAGCTAAACTCTAGCATTCTTTTAAATACAACATTTATTTACAATATCTGTTCAGAAGTAATAGCTACCCCCTGCCATCAAAACCCTATCCAACTCCGGCCTAGTTACAGTGTCTCATCAGGAATATGCAGGCCTATTTTTCAACCATAAAACAAAGCGGATACAAAGTTCATTGTCTACATTATCTTTTCATTCTGGTGATTGTGTGTGCAAACATTTATGTTTTAGCATTTGTGAATTTATAAATATCGATATTATTTAAAAATATACTTATTCAACATTAATGCCTTAAAATTACTCAAGAGAGCCAAAAAATTACTCAAAAATCTCCTAAAAATGTCACAAAAATGACGTAAAACAAGAAAGTATTACCTTAAATAATTACAAAATGACAAAAAAATTACCAAACACTGACCTGTGAAATAAACATTTCTACAACCACAGTATCATGAACAGAGTTGTTTGTAATACTTATGAGTAGAGACCGGATGTTGGCACTAAAAAAATTCAAAATGGGCAGACAAAAGGAACTAATTTTTTATTTTATTTTCGTGTTGAGTCTTTAAAAATAAATACTGACATTTTATGGCAATATAGACCACCAAGGACGCAATATGTATGGAACATTAACATAGTTTACAAATATTTACATCGTGCTTTATTCAATTAGGATAACATACCCTGAGTACACACATGTTGATTTACACTTCATATAACAGAAATTAATCCAAATAAAATAATATATGCTTGACATTCTGATTAGAGAACTATATCAGTCATCAGACAATAGGCCTTGACAGTCAATAAGAAATAGTCATTGATTTCACATTACAGCAAGATACTTCTTCAAATTTTCCACTTTTATGTTTTATCTTCTATCAGACAACACATTTTTCTGTATCGAAAACGATCTCTCTACTACTGACGTTATTGGAGCATTTTTAAACAGAACTACAGTGTTTGAATCAATATAATTTGAAACATTGTGTTTACCTCTAAGAATCATCCCTATGACTTTTAACTGCTGAAAGTCCAGAAATTATCAGCCAGAACCCCTACACATTTTTCTCATACAGTTCGGCCTACAACACCTGGAACCACTTGAATTTTCTGCACAACCTTGTCCACAACATCCAGAGAATTTTTTTTTTCTCTTCAAGACACTTGATCGCATATGCTAACGTAGAATAGTTGGTAGCGATGAAAGCCAAGTTATTTTGTAATGTCCTTCAACAGCAAGTGTTTCACAATGCGTATCGACGACGTATTATCTTCACGCAGATTGTTAACAATATCCAGTATATTGTTAAAATTTCTGGCTTTATACCAAGCTGCAGATACCTTGTAACCCATTTATTTAATACTGGCCACGGAGGATAGGCTATTTCAGGGGCCAATTCTTTGAACAACTGAATCTTGGTCGGAGATCTAAGAAATATATTTTTTGTGTTGGAAATCAAAATATCTACTACTGTAAATTCCAACTGTTTTAATGCAATGCAAAGTTAATTTAGAAAATCAGATAAATAGGGATTTATAGGCATTATACACGAAAATAGACCAAAAAAATAGGTAAAATTATATTTGCTGTACATAACCCTAATATTCCGAAATGAACTTATATTAAGTCATTTTTATGATATCTGTAACAATAAAATATAGGCATTTTGCCAAAAAAGAAATCCTGTTTCTACTTATGAGCATTGTATTTGAAGAACCAGAAAAAAATAACATATCAAAATCCACGCCCTGTTAATTACTTGTCTCTTTGTACTTGAACTTGACTTAAAAATATTCTTACTAACCTCACGCTTACCATTATTACTGTCCTTCTTCTTTTAATATTCTTCGTATACCCAAATTCTCTCAACATATTTCCAAATTATCCTCAAATTATGGACAAAAAAGAAAGCTTTTGCCAATTCTCGCGGAACCGGCCAACCACGGGCTCGCGGAATCATGGTTGGAGATCACTGGTCTAGGTCAAGAGAAATAACGTGAATTAATATCTGAATTGTTACAGTTTTTGTGAAAAAAGTGATTTAGAATAATATAAAATACTAACTCCAAAAATGTTTAGTTTAATTTTTTATTCACATTAATCTTAACAGTTCTTGAATATTTGTCATGAGCATAATGACAAATACTTTTTAAATGAATATAAAGGTTTATTTTCAAGTTCCATGATGCTCAAAAAAATATTCAAGAACTGTTAAGAATCCACTTAAGTGGTCGCGATGTCTAAGGCATCAGTCTAATAATATCTAGATTGCCAATAGTGGGAGCATCGGTTTCGTATTTTAGTGCGGTGTATTTTTGTTTTTAGTTAATGGTTTCTCCCTTTCCTTTTACGCAAATATGGGTACATTTTATTTAAACTCTACCTTCCTCATCTTTACACAATTAATGTAAATATGTGGATAGCCCGAACTGGTAGTAAAAATGTAACACGAATAAAAATAGCTATTGAGATTACCATAGGTAGAAAATCAAACTAAACATTGCTGAAGAACCATTATATAGTCCAAAATATTTTTACCATGAAGAATATAAAAATTCAAACCTTAGGGCCTAAGTCTCTTCCCTCCCACCAACACTTCTATAAAATTTAAATTCCTTTAAACTAAAAAAATATTATTATTATTATTATCATCATCATCATCATCATATTCGTCTTCCAAGTCTTACTACCCACGTCCAACCTATCTGCAGATTTACACTAATGGTGATGAGGATAAGAAAAGCAGAGGAAACGTACCCGTATTAACGTGAAGAGAACGGGAAAACAACGATAAAAACCCACCTCATTACACCCTTTCTAGATTCAAATTCCAGCCCTTCTATAACCAATACACCAGATATATGAGACCGGCTTCAATGTCTGTGCGTTCCCCGGCGTGGGTACGAGTGACTATACAAGGGAGGTTCTAGGCAGGCCTATTTCGTACCTTTACCGTGCTTAATTCTATTATCGGTCTTAGAGTGGTGTGTAGTGATGCCAGGGTTATTAGAGTTGGCTTAGAATGTGTATGTGAATTATTAGTATCACTCGGGGGGAAAAAAACCTCACTGTTCAAGTATCGACAAAAAAAAATCATATGTGAGGTATATAAGGCAGAGTTTATGTGTGATTGTTCAAATGAGGACCAAGTGGGGAAGAACAGATCACAGGAGTAGTTTTAACACGTTCTTTTTAACCTGGCAACACTCCACGACATGATACGGCCTTTGAATTTTCCAAACTTGTTCACACACACCATTTTCTTTTTAATCACGTAATATCCCGTCAATCAATGGGAACGTATTAGTATTGGTCCAATAAAAATAATCGAAACAAAGTAATTTAAGAAAATTTGGTGACCACAACAAACACTTGCGTCATTTTGTTTTCAGTTAAAATTTTTATTTAAAATAAAGATTCCGTTTATCTAGTTAAGTGTTTTAGAAATTGATATTAAATGTATATAAATGTAAATATAAAGTGGTGGCAAATTTATTTGTCGTAATTCATACTTTACTTTCAATTCGCATATCAATGTTCACACATTTGTGAACCTGGGATTGGTTTCTAGTAACCACCCATATTTATGGACCTTAGTAAGTTAAAGTTGTTTAAGTCTCCACGCACTCTTATTGACTGCCGATTATAAGGATACGACCTTGCGAATTTAGAGTACCGACCAAATATCTTAAGGAGTACTGGAAAGATAGAATGGTTCTATCTCATGGAGCCACCGTGTTAATATTTCACGCAGACCTACCAATATTGGGGTGAAGTGTGGTGAACGAGGTAGTGTTTAAAAAATGATCACTGAGACCCTGAAAACTAATCCTGGCCAGGAAAGTACGACTACGCCATCACTGGAAGAAGAAGATAAGCTCATTGAGATAGCGCTATAGGTGCCGAGTATTTGTTTAAGATAAGGACACTCCCCAAAACTGTTATTCCTGAGGATCAGGGGTCCTATTCCTCAACTCAGCCTTATAATACTACTGAAAGAAGCGCAATAATATTTATTCCCCCGTACTATTGGCTCTATTTCCATTGGGTGAGTCGGTGGAGTAGAGAAACATCATTCACTGTGGGTTTTTTTACCGATATAAATATACCATTCTCTTTTTTAATCTGAATCCCTTACCCGCATGTCTAATAACTAGCCCTAAATAATTTAATGCTTTAATTACTATTTTCGCCATATTCTTGAACTGATATCTTATGATTAATTTGATCAGACGAAGTATTCTACCTTTCCATTGGAAGACGCGCTATCACGTGAGAAAGGATATGGAGTGATCTAAGAAAATAAGGATTTGTTGGGAAATACTTTATAAAATAGGCTTTAGTGCGGATCTTTACTGGTGAGGCGTGTTTTAAAATCATGTACGCCTAGTGAGCAAACAACCCGCATAGCATATCCAGTGAGGCGTACAATGGGAGCTGCCCTCGGCCTTTCTCATTTTACTGGTTGGCAGCTTTGGTTACCTTAAGCGTGGACCATTTTGAAATATCCTAGAAATACACCTTCCTCCTTCCAGAGGTACAATAATTGACACCATAGCTTAAGGGCATTGCCTACTTAAAGGGAAATATATTCATGTTGCAGTATTTGTTCTAAGAATGGCAGTTCTAAGGCTTCAAACGATTAAAACAATCCTCACTTATCTTAGAATATTATGTTGTGTTTTTTCTGGTGAAAATAAATCCTTAGCCTATTCTTTGACATTTAATTTGATCTCAGAACTGATACATTTAGAGTGAAACTGCCTTGAGGATTAGCTTATTTATATTTTTAATATTTCTTTTTAAATGTTACAATTTAAAATATAAGGTTTTTAATCCCAAATGGATATGATGATAGTTTTCAAACCCAATTTTGCGTGAGTAATATTAAAAATAACAAACACTCTTAAGTAACGCGGGTTTTCTGGACGTCTACACCGCGTCTCAGCTGTCAGATAGGAGGACCCCTTTCATCTATGACACGAATAAAACACTGGACCCTTAAAACAGTAGTCAAATGAGATAACCACTGAGTTGTTGAAGAAATTAAAACATAGTTTATGTGCACATTTCAAACTTAAGCTTATCTCATACCAAGTAAATCTCAAATTTAGTTCTATTTTATATTTTTCTAAATACCTTATCACAAAAATCAATATTTCCAGTATAAGAAGGACAAGGAGGATAGTTAAAGAGGTAAATGCACCAGTGATCCTCAGGAAAGAGAATGAATATAACACAATATCACCACCTCCCCAACAATGTTTCAAAGCTTTAGAATCCTACTTCGGCTAAATCTGGCTGTCGTTGAGATAACTCTTTAGGTTTCTGCTAACTTACCTTCTAATTTAAACAGTCCAGCTTAGCGTTTTTCAAACTGTGCTCCGCGGAGCGCTTGGGCTCCACCGTGGTTATCTCAGGTTTCATGAGGCAGTTTTAGAATATACTATAAGATATTGGTTTTGCACACTGTAAAAATTAATAGCATCAGTAATTAGGGTTACCAATTTTTTCAAATCTGAAAAAAGGACATTTGCCAAATTCGCAGCCAAACAGAACATGTGATGTTTTAATATTTTTTTACTTGTAAAATTTAACGGTCGTTATTATTATTATTATTATTATTATTATTATTATTATTACTAGCCCTGCGTCTTACTACCCGTTCGGATTATACGCACTTACGCTAATGTGTAATGGTAGGGTGATTGTGAGATGAAATGGAGGACCTACAGTTTAACGTGGGATCCGAACCACGGTGTAAGCCTGGCATTCCACACATCCACAAGTTGTGATTAATGCACGTCATGTCAGAGGTGAAGGAAGGGTTTGGCACTCAGATAAATATGTGCCGGGAGTGAGGATTGAACCCCAGGCCCCAGAACAGAAGTCTGATACCTTACCACTAGACCACCAGGTCACCCAACGGTCTTTATCGGATATTCATAATATCCGTGTAAATTTTTTTTCATTAAGACTTTAGCATGTTTTTTTTTCTGGTAGAAAGCCTCCTTCAGTCTAAAAAGTTTGGGAACCCCTGGTTTAGCTAATATTACACACCCAGAGCTAGAATTTTCTAATTAGATAGCAGGATGAGCTCGTATACAATTTTGTTTTTCACTGTATCTAGATGTCAGGGATATCCACATTTAGTCTCAATAACGGGCATGTTGAAGTCAGGTTTACTTTAAAGGATGTGTATACACACTTGCGTTGAAGGAGGGTGGTAAACCATTTATAAAATAATAGTCAGCCGAGATTTTAATCCAGACCTCGCCATCACCATCACACCAAACTACACGAGTCTGACGTTTAGTCCTCTTGCCTAACTGAACCGATCGTGTTATCCCTGTCTGGTACTATCTTTACCTGTGAGTCGACCAAAACGTGCCTTCTTTCTATTTAATGGACGCGCTAACCAGACCTTTCTAAATAGGGACATTTCCTGTGAGCCCTGGAGATGTTGGAGGTCCAAGGTGTGGGGCACAGGGGGTGGTGGGTAAGCTTTGTTCTAGGAAAATACTTGTTATGTTATGTTGCCCCTCCGTTTTTTATCTTCTCATCTGAAGGGGGAAAAAAAGAGTTGAACAACTTTTTTTATCATATTTTCTCATTTCTTTTTTTATAAAAAATTATTAATTTTGTAAGTTTTATTTTACGTAAGAGAAACTAAAAGGCGTATAAAAGTTCAAGAGGAGTTAAAAATCGAATAAGGAAGAATTAGGGATGATAGAGAAGGAATATTAATTCGAATTAATATATATCTTAGACTCACCTGGGTTAAATTTAATTACTCACATAACACATGTACCCAGTATCCTAGTTTTTTTTTTTTTGCAAAGCCAAAAAAATTCCTAGAAATAGTGATTTAGTTAAAGTTCTATCTCCAAAATACAAACATCTTTCATTTAATGTTTTTCTAAAAATAAATTAACTCTTATGGTTCGGGTGCATCTAAAAATGGGCGTATTACATTTAGGCCATATATATATTTTGACCTGCGTTTAAAAAGTTTAAAAGGGTTACTCCCTTATTATAGTTGGGCCACGAGTTTTCCTGAGTGTAAACAAGACGTACTGGAGTACGTACAGTACATCTCGGCCCCGGCTGTTGTGATCCATTTACTACGGTTGTATGGTTGTAAATGTTTTCTTAAGCTGAGCGAAAAACAAGTGGTGAATAGTAAGACACAACACAATTTTAAGCTAATATAACCTAGCCTAACCTAGTCCAGCCTAACTTAACCTAAACAGACCCTACTTAATACATGGTAAAAATATTTGTGGGGCCGAATTAATACCTACCCGCAAGTCTATTATTTTTTATACTCCTCCTGGCCAGTGACCGTGGCCCAACTAAGCTATGGCAATAATCCTCCTGGTATGTGACCGTAGCCCAACTAAGCTATGGCGATAATCCTCCTGGTCTGTGACCGTGGCCCAACTAAGCTATGTTGATAATCCTCCTGGTCTGTGACCGTAGCCCAACTAAGCTATGGCGATAATCCTCCTGGTCTTTGACCGTGGTTCAACTAAGCTATGGCGATAATCCACCTGGTCTGTGACCGTGGTCCAACTAAGCTATGGCGATAATCCTCCTGGTCTTTGACCGTGGTCCAATTATGCTATGGCGATAATCCTCCTGGTCTGTGACCGTGGTCCAACTAAGCTATGGTGATAATCCTCCTGGTCTGTGACCGTGGTCCAACTAAGCTATGGTGATAATCCTCCTGGTCTGTGACCGTGGTCCAACTAAGCTATGGTGATAATCCTCCTGGTCTGTGACCGTGGTCCAACTAAGCTATGGTGATAATCCTCCTGGTCTGTGACCGTGGTCCAACTAAGCTATGGTGATAATCCTCCTGGTCTGTGACCGTGGTCCAACTAAGCTATGGTGATAATCCTCCTGGTCTGTGACCGTGGTCCAACTAAGCTATGGTGATAATCCTCCTGGTCTGTGACCGTGGTCCAACTAAGCTATGGTGATAATCCTCCTGGTCTGTGACCGTGGTCCAACTAAGCTATGGTGATAATCCTCCTGGTCTGTGACCGTGGTCCAACTAAGCTATGGTGATAATCCTCCTGGTCTGTGACCGTGGTCCAACTAAGCTATGGTGATAATCCTCCTGGTCTGTGACCGTGGTCCAACTAAGCTATGGTGATAATCCTCCTGGTCTGTGACCGTGGTCCAACTAAGCTATGGTGATAATCCTCCTGGTCTGTGACCGTGGTCCAACTAAGCTATGGTGATAATCCTCCTGGTCTGTGACCGTGGTCCAACTAAGCTATGGTGATAATCCTCCTGGTCTGTGACCGTGGTCCAACTAAGCTATGGTGATAATCCTCCTGGTCTGTGACCGTGGTCCAACTAAGCTATGGTGATAATCCTCCTGGTCTGTGACCGTGGCCCAACTAAGCTATGGTGATAATCCTCCTGGTCTGTGACCGTGGCCCAACTAAGCTATGGTGATAATCCTCCTGGTCTGTGACCGTGGCCCAACTAAGCTATGGTGATAATCCTCCTGGTCTGTGACCGTAGCCCAACTAAGCTATGGTGATAATCCTCCTGGTCTGTGACCGTGGCCCAACTAAGCTATGGTGATAATCCTCCTGGTCTGTGACCGTGGCCCAACTAAGCTATGGTGATAATCCTCCTGGTCTGTGACCGTGGCCCAACTAAGCTATGGTGATAATCCTCCTGGTCTGTGACCGTAGCCCAACTAAGCTATGGTGATAATCCTCCTGGTCTGTGACCGTGGCCCAACTAAGCTATGGTGATAATCCTCCTGGTCTGTGACCGTAGCCCAACTAAGCTATGGTGATAATCCTCCTGGTCTGTGACCGTAGCCCAACTAAGCTATGACGATAATCCTCCTGGTCTGTGACCGTGGTCCAACTAAGCTATGCTGATAATCCTCCTGGTCTGTGACCGTGGCCCAACTAAGCTATGGTGATAATCCTCCTGGTCTGTGACCGTGGTTCAACTATGCTATGGCGATAATCCTCCTGGTCTGTGACCGTGGTCCAACTAAGCTATGGTGATAATCCTGGTCTGTGACCGTGGCCCAACTAAGCTATGTTGATAATCCTCCTGGTCTTTGACCGTGGTCCAATTGAGGCAGTCTATGGAAAGGAGGCATATAGTTAAAAATGCAGTTTTGAGAAAATCACTGACAAAGGTTTAACATTTAAAATCAATATTCCTTAGACGTATTTATAATATTACATTTATTTTAAAACAAACTTTAATTTTTTGTGTTTATGTAAATCAACAAATCAATTCAAAAGTAAGTTATGGTATATATTAGGCAAAATACAAATTTGGTATCTAATTTAATCAATGTTAGATTGATCAAAAAGGGATTCAAGCCAGTATGTATCTTCATCCACCAGAAATCTTAAAAGGGACTTCACATAATTGACTTTTGCGCTGTTGACCTCTGGATAGGGCGTACTTTGAAGCTGAAGATTTTTACATCTTGATTTGGCCTCTGAGTTCAAAACTTGAACGGTGTATATAAAGGATTATCGTTTTGAGAACACAGAACAGATCCATATTGTTTGAGCTTTATCATGACATACTTCATTATTGTAAATTAGTGCAGTTTAGATGTAGGCTTACTTAAGAACAAGGGGCTTAAACTTTTATCCCAGTCCTTTAATACAGCCCTGTCCATAAAAGGACCGGGGTTTTGTCTGCAGCACGCCATTACAGTGAGATATGGTTTGGCTGTTCCTATAACTTCTTTTTTTCTTATGTATTTTCTAACAAGGCCAAATTTCCAATCCCATTGCTGGAATGAATGTCCAGGCACTGGGAATATTTGTAGAATGTCTACAGCATGAGACTTAGCGAACCATGAGCAGAATTTTATGATGGTAAGGTTCCGATTTTGACCTCCAGCTGCATAAGAAATAAATACAAGCGTCCTTACATTAGGAAACTGTTTGAGTTTTTTCTGTAGGCAGTCAAAGAGAAAAGAAACAACTGAGCGTGCATTCTTTTTGCTCTCCGTTTGCATGAAACAATAAAAGTAAGACGATTCATCGTGGAAAACGTGCACATTAAAATAATATAACCACATAAGTCTTTTGTAAAATTGTGTGTTTAAATTCAGGCGGGGGACAGGGAAATTTTGGGCATAATCAAATTAAAGCACTAGGTATGAAGTATCACCTTTTTCCTTACTTATGTAATCTTTTCTGATATCTTCTTATTTTGCTTTTCTTAAATGAATGTCATATGGCACTCTACATTCAACAGGATTTTTTTCAGCTTAAGGTCACATTCAAAACAGAAATCCCATATGTCAGAAAATGAGAATTTTGTGGTAAAGTAATGGAAGTGTTATAGCTCATCTTGAGATTGTTTCCAGATTGTCCTCTATAATAGCTACAAAACAACTCATAAAGTTGTTTTATTGATAGATCAGTATTTTCAAAGTATTTTAAGGTAGATTTGTGAGAGCGATAATGGCTGTTGTTATGAGAAATGCTATTTAAATGCTCTTCCATCAGCTTAAGAACAGTGTCTTTCAATTTGTGGGATCTATTTGTATGAAATCCTCTTCATGCCTCAAAGTCCACGTTTTTTTCAATATTTTCCTTTGAATCACACGCAATCTCTTCATAGACACTTGGACAAGTTTTAATATTAATTTAATATTAAATGCTGACCTACCTTCTTTTTTATTTAATTAAAACTCAATGAGTAGTGCCAAGTGCTAAGGCGCTTCTTTTAGTCTGCTTCAAAGATAAAGTTGTAGATTTTCCCATACAGTTCACCAGAAAAGAGTCTTGAAGGGATTTATTTTTTCCACTGTAGAATATTTCAAGAAGCTATTTCGACTTTCCAAAGAAAACTGCTTCCAACATGATTTCAAACAATTTGAACAGTAACTAAAATCCTTGCTTCTAAAATGTTTACCTCCTGCTGTGATATAATCTTCACCCAAAACATTTTATGTTTTATATTTTCCTTTTTAATAATTTTTCCTCTGGATATGTCCTCTTACCTCTCTCAGATGTATTTATAGCACTATTTTCACTGCTAACACTAGAATCAATGGTATTATTAACCTCACAATCAACAACTTTGAGATCGAAATGAACCATCTGAAATAAAGCCATGATCACTAAAGGAAAAACAAATGTACCAACTTCATTTTATGATATTTCTCTATAAAACTTTCAGAGCATATTCTTTGAAATATGGAGGTTCAAACAAAATAATATCCAGAAAAGGGCATATAGTGCTTGATGCCCCTTTTCCATAGACCACCTCAATTAAGCTATGACGATAATCATCCTCGTCAGTGACCGTATTCCAACTAATATGTATCGCTAATCCTCCTAGTCAGTATTCATAGCCCAACTAAGCTATGACGATAATCCTCCTAGTCAGTATTCATGGCCCAACTAAGCTATGACGATAATACTCCTGACTAGTGAACGTGGCTCAACTAAGTTATGACGATAATCCTCCTGACCAGTAAAGCGTGGCCCAACTAATCTATGACGATAATACTCCTGACCAGTGATCGTGGCTCAACTAAGTTATGACGATAATCCTCCTGACCAGTAAACGTGACCCAACTAAGCTATATCGATAGTCCTCCTGGCCAGTGATCGTGGACCAACTAAGCTATGACGATAATCCTCCTAGTCAGTATTCATGGCCCAACTAAGCTATGACGATAATACTCCTGACCAGTGAACGTGGCTCAACTAAGTTATGACGATAATCCTCCTGGCCAGTAAACGTGGCCCAACTAAGCTATATCGATAGTCCTCCTGGCCAGTGATCGTGGCCCAACTAAGCTATATCGGTAGTCCTCCTGGCCAGTGATTGTGGCCCACTTAAGCTATGACGATAATCCTCCTGGTCAGTGATCATGGTCCAGATAAGCTATGAACTTTTGGGACAGAGTGTTCCGTGACTCAAATGGTATGCGCTGCTAAAAATAACCTGTGCAATTCCCGAGTTCCTGTTTACAATTATCCTTTTCTCCATTCAGTGTCAAAAAAGTTGTAAAACCAAAGTAGGTTCAAGTTTTGTGTATATAAGTATCATGAAACACGACGAGTCTTACTTTGATCGATTTTACAGTACAGTACAAAGTAATTCTAGTAATATATCAACAAAACCATAACTACCTTGAATATACCCACATAGGTTGGAACGCAGTCTAAATGTAAAGCTCATGTAGTGTTGTTTTATGGTGAGTGGGCAGTTAAGATTCATTTCTCGGCCGGGTGAGAGTATTTTTTTCTTAGATGGCTTCACACTTTCCATCCACGCAAATGCAGGTACATTTACTCATCCCTATCTTAATAGCGTCGTTAATACATATGTGAACATCATGAACGGGCACTAAAACACAGGGAAAAATCGCCTATTATTATATAGTATAAAACAAATACCTATCAGATGCAGGACATGTTTCAGAAACCCTGTTGTTGCAAAATCTGCCACTCAATTAAAGTATAATAAGAGCTAATTAATTTTTTAGATCTGTGTATTTCTGTTGAAATAAAAGAAATGAATTCCAAAATATGATATGAAAATGAAATTTAAATGTAAGATAAAAGTCGTTCACATTCACGCGCATAGCAAACAATGAGTTTTATTTTTTAATCTGATTGTTTTCACTCAAAGTTCTCCAGAAAAAATTAAACTATTTCAAATGAATGCATTTTATGCGAGCACTAGTTTTAGTGGACATGCGTTGGTTCAACTGGCGAGTGTTATCTACCCCCATTTCATGGCGTTTTGTTAACTTCACACCTCTTGTTCTTTTAAAGCAAAAATAAATAAGTTACTTTTAAATATACAAATAGCTGAGTCATAATGGAAATTACGTTTTAAGAAGATCTCTTTTTTCTGTAACCGCGTCTTACTACCCTTCCAGACTATCCAAATTAAACAACACTGATGGGTAAGTATGAATAAACGGGTACATCTAGGAAATGTATCAGTATTTGAGCGGAGAAAGGGAGTGAGAAACCAATTAGTAAAAAAAAACCTTCAATACACCCAACTTCTCCGTCACCAGTAAACCAGACCAGACGAGCTTGATGTTTAACCCACGTGGCCAACAATAAGATTCTTTTCTTAATTGGCAATTTTAGATAACTCTCAATAAACTTAATTAGTTCTACCCTTGAGATAGTTTAAATATACAAAAATGCTTAAATTAAATTAAACTTTTATTTTATAGATTTTTTTAAAACTTCCTCCCTTTTAGGAAGAACACCTAAACCGTGTCCAGACTAAAACAAAACAACGATCCGAACACTATTTGCGAACAGTGCGGACAGTTTTTTGAACATTTTTCTGTAACAAAATCTTGTTGTTCTGTTCGTCCTTGACCCATCAAATGTTGGTTTCTGCTCGTCACATCAAAGCATCCAGTCAACAGAGGGACAGCAGCAGAGTCACGCCTATAATTTTTTTGTAAGTACAGTACCTAGATATTTTTTAAAGAGTGTATTTCTTTGTGTGTTTGTTGAAATATCTCCTTTAATTTGGAAGATTGTATACAAATGTAATCTAAAATCAGATCAGGAAGGTGAGTTAACGTAACATTTTTATTCATTCCATTGTTTGATTGGAATTTCTAATCTTCCAATAAGCTTGACCTACTGTATACATTCTACTATATTATAATCTTGTCATCCACCAGGGGGGAGGGGGGGTTGGCCTATTTTTCTTTGGTAGTAATGAATAACTATATACAGGCGCTGGTACTTGAAGATGCTTACTCATCGCACTATCGATATTTAAGCACAACTGATCTAGGGAGAAAACAAATTACCAGCTATGGGAGCACGTAGAGAATATTTTTGCAAATATGTTCCGTTCAAGTTTGGATACGCCAACCACAGCGAACAAAACCATTAACACGTTATTTAGAAATGTTCGCGAACATTTTCTGTTCAGTGTTTTGCTCTACTCTGGACCCAGCCTTACAGTTAAAAACGTTGCTAAAACTAATTTTACACTTCCACATGTCAAGTCATATGATCTGCTGATGTCACGTTTGGCAGGTGGTGCCATTTTTTTTTACAGTTTAAAGGTATACATTGGAGCCCTCCTTCAATACCGGCTACGCTGTGGTCCTATTATAAGCCGAAATGTGGAAATATGAACATAGCATGAGATTGTAAATATCTCCGATAGCATCCCTGAGATTCAGGCACGTCATGAGGAGTGGAGTTGGGTGTGTGTGTGTGTGTGTGTGTGTGTGTGTGGAGGGGACGTGGACGGGGGTATTGGTACCATGTTATCGGGCCCGGGACTTCCAATCGACCGAGCCAGGAGTCCAGGTTCCTATGTTTAAAAAAAATTGTGGTGGATGTAATCAAATAAAATATGAATGACAAACAATAAAATAAAATTCGAGACAATAGGATATTAAGGATTAGTGTCAGGGTTGCCTTCTGAGGACCTTACTGGTAGATACTGAACTAGAAATTGAAAAATACGTTATTATTCTCTGCAAGATTACTCTAGACTCGCAGACAAATAGGTTTTATAATTTTACCCGACAGCTGTTCCTTACTGTATTTGCAAACATATATAACATTTTCATCGTTGGTTCAATTCAGTCTTGTCCTCCTCTTGGAAATGTTTGGAAGTTTTACGGAGTCTATTAGTTTTAGAAATAAATTAACATGATGCCCACACTCTACCTCAAGTTAAATTTAAATATTTTATTGTATCATTTCAGTGTTCATATTCCTATTAATTTTCGTGCATTGCTATACTCCTCGGAGGGAGAAGTAGGCTAATGATATTTTCAAAAAAATATAACTCGAGATTTTGATAGATATCGATGTTTAATGACCCCCAAAACTGAAAAAAGTAGTTTTCGCGATGCCATCTGTATCTCGGTCTAGAGCCAAAACCATATTACCGATTGGACTAAAAACTTGGTTTCTTGTGGTTTTAATAAGGCTCCTCGAGGGGTTTTAGGAATTAGATAGTCAACCCTAAAATGAAGGGCATTTACTGATGGGCGAAAAAAGATATAATCGATTTAATATATATCCACTATTACAATTTTTAATCATTAAAATGACATTAGGTTATTTTATATAAGTAAAAATTTCAAATTTTAATCATATATCCGTATTTTATTCAGATAAAAAAATAGCTTATTATTGTAAAGTTGTAGTACTATTAAAAGTGAATTTTTTTTATTTGAAATACAACCTACTTTATAAAACTGGTAGTTTCTGAGCTAAGCCCTCAATTATCTTTGGTGGGCAGAGATATTCCTTTTGCACAGTATTGCTGTAACAGTTTATATTATTTAATTTATGTTCTTTGGTGGAGTATTTCTGCATTAATGTATATTATTTCGTTTAACCAATCTTACGAGATTTTAGTAAATATCTTTATTTTAAATTAAAAGTAAGAGAAATTTTGTGCGTTGCACCGTAGGTCCTACCTTTTTTTGTGAGTAAAAGTTTTAAAAAAATTAAATGTAAAAATAAAGTCCAGTAGTGCAAAGAGAGAGGGGCCCACACTACCCCTGGTACTGAACACGGTTTGAGCATCTGGTGGGTCTGTCTGGAATCGAACGGATGATATTTATACTTTCAGTTAGAATATGAGTGTATTCGGAGTTCTCCTTAATTGTGAGCCCAGGTGATGACAATCCACTCCTTTCCCATACCCATGTAAGTGTATTTAAAAACTATTTTTTTTAAATCGCTGCCAGTTGATGGAACTCAGGACCTTTTGAGTGAATAGAAGGGATGAGTATTACTAATATATTGATGTAATTATTATTTGATATATTGCAAGGTATAGGCCTACGCTGGTATCTACTATTTTATATCACTAGAATGATATCGATATTTCTGTTGTTTCTGATACATTGAATTGCATTGTATGGAGGAGCTCAAAC
This sequence comes from Timema californicum, assembly GCA_902141385.1. Taxonomy (NCBI): domain Eukaryota; kingdom Metazoa; phylum Arthropoda; class Insecta; order Phasmatodea; family Timematidae; genus Timema; species Timema californicum. The sequence continues at coordinate 203,343 of CABFOW010000688.1, forward strand.
GATGGCGTTAAGATGGCTGTTGTTTTGTAATGTTATTCTTAGTCGCTTTTCAATTTTTAATAACTTTTATAGCTGTTGAAATAGCTGCCAGGCTTAATACAAACAAGGAAAAATCAACTCGGTTTGTTAAAATATAAGAAACAAATTGTCCAATTTATTTTTATTCGCAGGTCGTAAAGCGAGGTCCGCTAGGTTATATGAAATATATCGATAAAGGGATAGATATATTGGATACTAAAATATCAATATAAATAAATACATGTTTTAGTAAATAAATCGATTTAGGCCTATTGTTGCTATTTCTAGTAAAGCGAGGCGAAGGTTATGCACCAATGAGGGGGGGATGTGGTGGTAGACACATGGGGGGTGGTCATATGGGGTATGGGGGTAACTATGAGTTATTTGAAACAGGGAATGGTTGAATAGAAGGAGTAGGGACAGGGTTTTTGACTGGTGATATGAAGACTCTCCACGTCACTTGTCGTAGCTATCCAAGTGCGGTCCCCCTTACCACTCACCTACCACACTTATCCCTGCGGTTAAGGGGTTGCGCAGTGAAGAAACTACACATTTTCATAAGGAAGAACTTTCAGCGTAGTCCCTACCCACCTTAATTTATCTTTATCCTGCTAGTACTATCCAAAACCATGCAGCCAGTTATGTTAACACAACAGCACATCGGCGCGAAATCATTGGCAGTAGCGTCCATATAAAATTTGCCCAAAAGATACTTGGCCGACCTACCCTACCTAGTGAAAGCTTTGTGGGGTGTTCAAAATTGACAAAACGGTACCTTTATTTTTCTTACCACTGCCAACCCTTACACTGTTACAACTGCAACAAACATATAGGGCCTTCTGGTGAATGAATGTATTACATTATATTAAGTAATTATTAGACTCGTTAGACAAGGATATTTCCTTGATAGACTCACTATTAAGATTGTTAAGATAAAAATATCCTTATTTCTAGTTAAGAATAACTGAAAGCACGCTACATTATTATCATTTAGCACCACGTCTTACTACCCGTTCGGGCTATACGCTGCAACACGCTACAGAATGAGTAGGGTTGTTTTAAAGTAAGTGTATCCATATTAGTTGGGGGAGAAGAAGATCATAATGATGAAGCCCAAGTAGCTCTGTAAAATCAACCCCTAGAGCACCAACCCGAGATTCGATTCCCAACCTCCTCCATCACCATCAATCAGTCTATTGAGAATCTGATGCCTTGGACCTCGTTATCATTGGTGCGATTGTCAAACAGGATACAAACTGTAAATGGTTCTCATCTCCTAGAACCATATAATCTCGTGAAATCATTTATCCAATTTAATGTCATGTCAGTAGTTTTTAATTCATTTTGAGAAAAATGAATTAAGAATATTTTTTTTGAAAATGGGTTCTTCAGACAATATGTGCCCTTGAAAACACCCCTTAGGTGCTCTCGGACCGTGGCAGAGTCATGATACACAAAAACACCTCTTTAGAAATATTCCCTGTTAGAATGAGTTTTCTAAATTAAGACGAGAGGTCTTTGTTAGATTCCTACAAAAAGTATTGTGAAAGTTATCATCATTAGGTAATCAATCTTGCGATTAGCTTGTTGTAATGTTCCATTTTAACTTTCTTGTACATCCTGTCAACGTCATTCGCCATCTGATTCATGTATTCCAGTCATGGTCTCCCTCTTGAAATGCTTTCTTCCACATTTCCTTCTATAATTATCTTCGTCAAACTATTATGATCTATTATGTTAAATCTTCTTTGCTTTATACTTTTCCAAAGTTTCCTTTTTCTATTTGCTGTTCTTAGAGCTTCTTTACTCGATACCATCTCATTCCATGATATTTAAACATTCTTCTGTAGCACTACATTCCCAATACTTCTAAAAAAATTATTTCAGTTACATCAATGGTCCATGGTTTTCATCCATAAAGCGTAATATTCCAAATATAAGCATTTAGGAACCTATTCCTGATTTACAAATGTCACATATGCTTGTCAAGATTAGTAAGTAAAGTCTTCTTGTTGCGAAAAGTTTTCTTCACCTGCGCTATACTAATTATAATATATTTATCGCTCCTGTTATCTTGGGTTATTTTACTTCCTAGGTAGTAAAACTCTATTACTTTCTGTATTCTTACTTATTCTAGTTGAATATTAATTTGATTAAGTTCTCCTTTACTGCACATCATGACTTTTGTTTTATTTTTGCTTATCTTCATATTATATTCAGTTTTTATTATTTCATCCATTCTTTTTAGTAGTTTTTGAAGATCCTCTTCACTTTCATCACAAACAACAAAACGACTAGATGAATTAAGAACCACACTATTTAATCCTGGTTCCTTATACTCGTATTGTAAACATCTGACTCTTTCATAGAGTCCCTCGTTGGAAGTCCCACGTTGTCGAAGCCACTTTGTAAGGTGTTTCTTTCTCGGGATGGTTGTTGTGAGTTGAAGTCAAGCCTTTCATTGTGGAATCACTTGTAAGGATCTTCTTTGGAATCCGGCGCGATGATGATGAGGATCAGGTTTTAATTTTATTGATATGTAAATAAAGTTGTTCTGAATTAAATAAATGTTATTTGATTATAAGACGGTGACCTGGTGGTCTAGGGGTAAGATATCAGACTTCTGTGCTGGCGGCCGGGGTTCAATCCTCGGTCCCGGCACAGATTTATCTGATTGCCAAACCCTTCCTTCACCTCTGACAATACATCTTGTGAATGTGGGGAATGCCAGGCCTCCACCGTGGTTCGGATTCCACGTTAAACTGTAGGTCCTCCATTTCATCTCACAATCACCCCACCATTACACATTAGCGTAAGTGCGTATAACCCGAACGGGTAGTAAGACACGGTGCTAATAATAATAATAATTATTATTATTATAAGACCATTTGATCCAGAACTATTATATTGTATGCACGACAGATTAAAGTTCATTGTTTCGAGCGTCATAAACAGTTTTATTGCAAGGTTTAATATCGAGTGAAATTTAGAGAGATCAATGTTTCTTGGACAGTTTTAAGGTAAGGTTGTAAGTCGAGTGAAGAAAGAAATCTTCTTTTCGGGTATATGAAAGCATTCTATTTTGCTTTCGTCTCCTTATATTTCATTCAGCATGTTTGCATCATGCTTCGATCATGCTCCAGGAGGGAGAGAGAGAGAAATAAACTGTTCTCGAAGTTGTTATGTTTCACAAGTATTTGCAATATGGGTGGGGACTGTGAATAAAAAAGGAGCTTGGTTGTAAACAACATAAAAAATAAATAAATGATCACACCCAGGTGTGTGAGAAGATTTTCTAACACATGTGGATACGATGAGTTTTATACTCTGAGATTATTCATTAATTTGAAATATATTAAGGGTGGGAACATTTTATTTGAATTATTATGAAGTGAAAACTCGATTTCATTACAGCATTATATATTTTAAGTCACTAATACACTTCACTCTGGCACTAAGAGTCACGACTAACCAATTAATACAGAAATAGTCGAGTAAGCGCCATATAAGAAATTTGCTACCGGCATCGTTGGGCACGTGGACAAAGGCATCAATATCATCTAGTTTAGTAAAATGTTAACTGTAGACTTGGGTTTGTATCCCAGCCAAGTGTACAAAGGTGAAATTTCATAAATGGTTTCTCCCTCTCCTCCACTCCCGTAAATGCGGGACCATTCCCCATAAATTCTAGCTTCCTCCCCTCTACTATATCAGTGATAACACGCGGATAGCCCGGACGGGGACAAAGACTGCGGAACACGAGATATACTCGTAAGTAATTTGATACGATTCTGATAGGCTTTATATTTTGTTTCCTGAATTCACATTTTCTAAACATTCACCAATTTACTTTTTTATTTGAGATATTTAACGTCCACTTTCTGAACCTATTGGCACAAGACTTACAAACTAACTTTATTTTAGAAAAAGAAAACATCCAATCTCCTGGCAATTTATTTATTCATCAGTGTGAAAGGGGAAGTCCCGATTTAACCAATGATATATTTTTAGGCAATGAAGGGACTCTAATACCCTTAGCTATAATGACAGATGCGCAGCCCAATGAGTTAAGGTGTCAGACAACTGGTTTACCACTTATTATATTTATGTGTGTATGTTTGTGCATTTCTTATAGTCAGCATTTTAACTAGTAGACAATTTCATAGAAAATATTGTTCACAAGAATAAACACAGTATCTTACATTCCGTGTTTAATTTTAACAAGTACAGTGACATCTCTCATATCAGACACCTTCTGGGATTAAAAGAATGTCTGTAATTAAGAAAAGTGCATTAGAGTTGGGTTTTTATATCACCACGTCCTAATACACATTCAGGTTATACCCTTATTTACTAATCACGTGAGTGGGGTAGGGGTAGGTAAGGTTGAACTGAGATGGAGTGTATCCACATTTGCTTGGAGGAGGTGGAAAACCATTTTGGAGAAACCACCCTCAGTACGTCCGATCGGGAGTCAATCTCGCTTTAGAGCATGCTGCCACGGAAGTGGGTAGGCTTATTGTTTAGTCATGGTATTTGTACAGTACATAGTATATTCATTATGGACCTGTTTTCCGTGCATACGTAGCTTATTATTAAAATTTCATTACGGCACTGTACAGTATTGTAATCAGTATAATCATGACTACTGAATGAATAAATACTATACGTATCTTACTGTACAGTTTACATAGTACTCAAAACAAAAGGCGAATACAATGGTATGAGTACAGGTCTGTTGTATTGTATATTTAATTAATTCACCCAAATGAGGAAATAATTAAAGTAAAGAAATTACAGTACAATATTAAATTAACTTATCTCTATTGTAAAACGTTAAACATACAGGAATGACTCAAACAAAGAACATAGGGCATATTATATTTACCTAAAAAAATAAGGACTCTTTATATATGGACATAAATGTTTTTATTTACCTAAAAATAAACCGATCAATTAGCTCAAAACTTTCAATAGTATTTAATTGGTAAGCCTATGTTTTAAATAAGTTAAAACTTTTTGTACTTTTTTTTTTGTATAATTTTGAATTTTATATTCAAGATTAATTTATTCTTAATATTTTTTCTTAAATTCTTCTGCATCTATCTCTGGCCGCACAGGTATAGTAACACTCGAACTGTTTCGTTAACAGGGGAAGCTCTGTACTATAGAATATATCTAAAGATATTTACAATATTTGTCAGATATTGGGAGAATTTTATGTATAAATATGCGTAGGAGTGTTTGTTATAGAGAAATGTAATTATTAGGAAGGCGTTTAAGCGTAAGGGCCCATGTTATTTTCCCAGGGAAATTTAAACTGTTCGTTATACAGATGAATACGCTATTATGAGGAAGGTTTTACAGTATTCTTTTAAAACTTTTACATTAAATGTACTGCCTGCCAGAGTGCTGAGATACACTACGTCAGGACATCCGGGATTATATTACTAAGAAGTCAACAAGTCCCTATAGAACTAACAACCTATATTTTAAGTTTAATAATTAGAAAAAGAAACAAAACACACATTACAAACGATGTTTCACGTGAAAAGTCTATATCTAAGGTTGAAGTAAATGGTTAAAAGCATCTATCTAACTTTTCTCAAACAAATAAAATAATTTTTAACAAGGTCCCAACAAACCATTCTAAGACAGTTGAGGATTATTTTAATATTTTTGAAGCTGCAGAACATTTACATAAGAAACACAGCAGTGTGAGAGTAGTTTAATTCAAGTAGGCGGGAACCTTAATGTCATCACATTTAAAATATAGTGCTTATATATCATAAATGTAACATCAGTTCTCGAACTTATTTTACTGAGCTGGTTCGTGTTTACAATCGAGTGAAGTGTTGTAGAAAGGACGCGTGCAGGTCCCCGTTGCCGTTGACCCGAGCGTCTGCTGCACCAGCTGGCTGGCGTCAGCACGCAACTTCAAGTACCCTACCCTCCTTCTGGTGGGTAAGGGGATGTGGTGAAGTACGACCCCCTGTGTTTGTTCAGCGCTGAGTAGAAAGGGCGGACTACCCTGATGTACAGTACAGTTTGGAGATGAGAATATTGTGATTTGTGAATGCTTTGGACTTTTACTTATACACAGACACTACTAGACTTACATTATTATAAACACTAGGCTTACACTCTTACACAAATACTGGCCTTACACTCTTACTCATACACTGGCCTTACACTCTTACACATACACTGGCCTTACACTCTTATACATACACTGGCCTTACACTCTTATACATACACTGGCCTTACACTCTTACACATACACTGGCCTTACACTCTTATACATACACTGGCCTTACACTCCTACACATACACTGGCCTTACACTCTTACCCATACACTGGCCTTACACTCTTACATATACACTAGCCTTACACGCTTACACATACACTGGCCTTACACTCTTACATATACACAGGCCTTACACTCTTACACATACACTGGCCTTACACTCTTACACTTACACTGGCCTTACACTCTTACCCATACACTGGCCTTACACTCTTACATATACACTGGCCTTACACTCTTACACATACACTGGCCTTACTCTCTTACACATACACTGGCCTTACTCTCTTACACATACACTGGCCTTACACTCTTAATTCATACACTGGACTTACAAAGAGCTTTACGGTATCACTCAAACACTATTGTTTATATTAATTTTTTTTAGCACTACCTCTTACTAACCATTCGGCTTATACGGTTATATACTAATTATGATAATGTTCTAGGGATGATAAATATTGAATTTAGAGGAAGTGTTCCCACATTTGCATGGAGGGAGAGTGGATAACCATATAGAAAAAACCTCTCCCAGTACACCCGACCAAAATCTGAACCTTATTCTCCCAGATCGGCAATCTAGTCTACTGCGAGAGCACTGACTTGGACCATGCATATACATACTATCCTTGTATATCAGTTTTACAGACGATAGTCTTACAATATTACACAGAAAATAGCCTTAAACAATTACACAATCCCTAACCTTACACATTCACACCTACACTTGTCTTGCACATTTAGTTACAAAGAAGCTAGCCTTTCATTCCTTACACATTCACACCTACACTTGTCTTGCACATTTAGTTACAAAGAAGCTAGCCTTTCATTCCTTACACATTCATATCTACACTAGCCTTGCACATTTAGTTACAAAGAAGCTAGCCTTTCATTCCTTACACATTCATATCTACACTAGCCTTGCACATTTAGTTACAAAGAAGCTAGCCTTTCATTCCTTACACATTCATATCTACACTAGCCTTGCACATTTAGTTACAAAGAAGCTAGCCTTTCATTCCTTACACATTCATATCTACACTAGCCTTGCACATTTAGTTACAAAGAAGCTAGCCTTTCATTCCTTACACATTCATATCTACACTAGCCTTGCACATTTAGTTACAAAGAAGCTAGCCTTTCATTCCTTACACATTCATATCTACACTAGCCTTGCACATTTAGTTACAAAGAAGCTAGCCTTTCATTCCTTACACATTCATATCTACACTAGCCTTGCACATTTAGTTACAAAGAAGCTAGCCTTTCATTCCTTACACATTCATATCTACACTAGCCTTGCACATTTAGTTACAAAGAAGCTAGCCTTTCATTCCTTACACATTCATATCTACACTAGCCTTGCACATTTAGTTACAAAGAAGCTAGCCTTTCATTCCTTACACATTCATATCTACACTAGCCTTGCACATTTAGTTACAAAGAAGCTAGCCTTTCATTCCTTACACATTCATATCTACACTAGCCTTGCACATTTAGTTACAAAGAAGCTAGCCTTTCATTCCTTACACATTCATATCTACACTAGCCTTGCACATTTAGTTACAAAGAAGCTAGCCTTTCATTCCTTACACATTCATATCTACACTAGCCTTGCACATTTAGTTACAAAGAAGCTAGCCTTTCATTCCTTACACATTCATATCTACACTAGCCTTGCACATTTAGTTACAAAGAAGCTAGCCTTTCATTCCTTACACATTCATATCTACACTAGCCTTGCACATTTAGTTACAAAGAAGCTAGCCTTTCATTCCTTACACATTCATATCTACACTAGCCTTGCACATTTAGTTACAAAGAAGCTAGCCTTTCATTCCTTACACATTCATATCTACACTAGCCTTGCACATTTAGTTACAAAGAAGCTAGCCTTTCATTCCTTACACATTCATATCTACACTAGCCTTGCACATTTAGTTACAAAGAAGCTAGCCTTTCATTTCCAAACACATTCTAGACTTGCACTCCTACACATAAATTAACCTTACACACTCTCTCTCTCACACACACACACACACACACACACACACACACACACACACACACACACACATAGAAGCTAACCTTTCACACTTGGAGCCGTGTGGCCTAGCTATATCTAATCTAAATTATAATGTTCATTCTTACCCGCCCAATTGACAAGGTCCTTGATAACACTCTGGCAAAAATAAAAAAGGGGTGGAATTGTCACAATAATTTAACTATGTTGCTCACTTTGAAAGTAATCTTAAACGTATTATTTTAATTAATATGTGTGAATATATTTGGAATACAAAAAATTATCTTGCTAAAAAAAGTGTGTTATTGATGGCCTAGTGAGGAATGTTTATATTTATTTAAAAGCTTTAATAAAGTTTCGTGTCATGCTGGAAATATTTTCTTACTTTGAAACGTTATATTTATTTTTAAAACCAATATTTGAGGAAATGGTCATAATGAGCCCTCCTCCCCTTTCAGTCCATCCTGCCGTATTTACTAATCTCTTTTAATTATTAACAGCAACAAATATATACATTGGTTCACAAATATCACACTCAAAATTTCACAAGCAATTCTGAATAAAACAATTAACTTTTTTTTAAATCATATTTTTGGGGGGTTCATTATTGGACCTCATTAAACTCCGTCCACATGTCGCCCTCCTTTAACCCCTCCCCCACAAACAAACAAACACAAAAGCCTCTGCGTACACGCTCACGCACATTATGTGTGTGCTCTACAAACACACGCGGAATCACATGTTTTGGGTGTAAATACAGTCCCTCACCCCGTATCCCTTATAGCCGATTTATTTGACAACGTAAATTATTTGTTTACTGTGGCTGGCATTTTCTTTGACGCGCAAACGGGGACCAAAACCAAATAAGGCAGCCTCCCGCCCCCCGCTTTCCCCCAAAAAACTTTCCCCCAGCTAGATCCAAAGTCCTGGCGTTCCTACCCATAGAGGTCGTAATCCTGGCACATCGACCAGTAATGCCTGGTTATAATTGACAAGATTAAAACAGGATTAACGCCTTGTTTGTTCTAAAATAACAAATAAACATAAGAGATTATATTGAGTGTACGGTAAACACTGAGAGTTGATGCAGTTTAGTGTTCTTTCATTTAGTTCCTCTTCCTAGCAGACCTGCTTTTATTGATTACTTACTTAATTAAAATATAGAGACACACATTAATCAAGATATTAAGATAAGTCTTAATTAAAATATGGCGATAAGTGTTTATGTGAAGCAATCACAGTTTATGATTAAAGTAAACATTTGTATAGCTATCTAATTGTCCCGCAATTTGGTTCCATAGATAATGTTTTATTGTTTTAAATAATCTTTCATCCCATTTCTGTAGCCAACACCAATTTTAGGAGAACCTATTTCAATTCCAAGGGTGCTTATGAAGATATAAACTATTTGTTTACCGGTTGCTCCTGTACTACTATAGGCCTACTGTACGTACTGTACTCGTGTAGGTTTTTAGCTAGGTGCCAGGGCTATGTGTGTGTAGTAGTAAACGTAATGCACTGTCCAAGGTTAAGTTAATTTGTAGGTCCTGATATTCAATTAGTAAATTTTTAGGCGTTAGAAATGGGTGTCTACTATAAGACACAAGCCTAATGTCCTACGTTTGGCTGATTTAATTTATCTGCCTTTAAGTTAATAGCAATTTCTAGAAATCCAAAACCCGCCTCGGGGGCGTAGTTGGCTAACGTGCGAGTCGTGTTGAGCTCAACCGCTGAGGACGGGGAGATCGAGGTTCGAATCTCGGTCGGGTGAACTGGGGGTGGTTTTTCCTAAATGGTTTTCCACTCCCCCTCCACGCAAGTGCGGGTTCACTTCCTCTAATTCATCCTTCCCAATTCCTAATCCATTAGCGTAATGAGTACTTAAAGCGTATAACCCGAACGGGTAGTAAGACGCGGTGCTAATTAATAATAATAATAATAATAATAATCCAAAAAGACACATTTCTTGTATCTTTTTTTATCAGAAACCTCTTGATAAATGATTTCCAATAGTTGGTTTTATCTATATGCATAAATACAAGGCTTTTTATAGACCTATACAATTCATGGCAGAGGATATATACAATGTAGAGTTGGATTATTTTAATGTAATCCAACATAAAAAACGTAATCTTCAATTATTGGGGTATGCATTTAAGGTTAAGTTTTGTTAAGCTGTGTTATCATTTCATTAAAACATACCTACCTATATTGGTGACCGCATGGTCTAACACTCTACTCTCGCAGTAGAATAGACTGCCGATGATGGGGAGATCGAGGTTCGAATCTCGGTCGGGTGTACTGAGTTTTTTTTTCAAACTGGGTTTTGACTCTCCCATCAAGCTAATGTGGGTACCATTACCATAAATATAACCTTCTTAATCCCTGAAATCATTAAAATTATTGCATAAAAGTATAATCCGAACGGGTAGTAAGACGCGATGCTAAAAAAAGATTGTTCGATGGTCAAATGGCCTAAGACGTTACTCTCCTAATAGACTAAATTACTGATGACAGGGAGATCGGGGTTTGAATCACGGTCGGGTGTAGGCATACTGAATGTGTTTTTAAATGATTTTTCACTCTATTTGCAAACGTGAGTACAGTTCTTCTAAATTATACCTTCCTCATACTTAACACACTAGCGTAATTTGCTCATATTCGTATAGTTCGAACTGCTAGTGGAAAGCGGCAACAAAAACCATTGTAAGCTAATTATAGGCCTCATAATGAACTAAAGCACTTACTTTAGTGCATAATAGAATAGTTTTTTATTGTTCAAGAATAAAAGACTAGCCCGCTTCAGTAGCAGAATGGTCTAAGGCAGGGATGAGAAATCTGTGGTATTTTTAGTTGATTGGTTCAGCCTTTTCTCATATGATTTGACTGTTGGTATCATCTCCGTATGGTCAAACACATTTTAAAAGACCAGCACACGAATCCGCTGTTCACCGCAGCGTCGTTAAGAGAGTATTCATCCGCACTTTTACGACACGATGCGTTGTGGTGCGATGCAATGCGGACCATGTAGCCACCAACACTCAAATACGCATGCCAATATGAGCATCTCCGAAAATGTTCAGTAGTTTCCTAGCTTTGTTTTTTATGCCAACCACCAAAGGATTAAAAAAACAACAACCAAGTAACATTGTTCTTCCATGGCTTCCACACAATACTTTCAATGGCAGGAGGTTAGTGACGCAAGCAACCATTCGAATTTTCCGTCACGTTCAGCTCGTGTAGCCACTTGCTAGAAAATTCAGTGCGATGCGGTGGTTCCGTGTAACCTTAGCTTAAAATAGTTCTCAGTAAAGAACTTTCCCCCCTCTCTGACTGAGTTTAGCGAGTCAGGAAGTCCCGAGCGGCGTGGTCTTGTGAGCTTGTTCCCAGTCCTTGTTATCTTGGTTGTGTTTACCGAGGCTGATATCAAGCTATGAGGAATGTTGAAGGTGTGTTCTTCATACCTGGGACTTCGCAATATATCTCAACAAAATCACAATGCACAGCTAATACTTTAAGGGGGCTCTCTACTAGAGCGTTGTGACGTGTTGCGGACGTTTAGAAATAACACACGTGTTGTTTAAGACGGTGTTTGTTATTTCAAAACATATTTTTTAAGATACTGTGTCTTACTACCTATTCAGGTTATACGAATAAGTAATAATTACGCTAATGAGATAGGGATGAGGAAGGTTAAGTTTAGAGGAGGTGCACCCTCATTTTCGTGGAAAAACGATCCTCAGTACAATAACTGTTTTGGAAAAACGATCCTCAGTACAATAACTGTGATTCAAATCCCGATCTCTGAGTTATTGGGAGTCTAGTTTAAAACGAGAGTGAGGCCTTAAACCATGTTGTCACCGAAGCAGGTTTTAAAATATGTTTTATGCCAAAATGAAAAATAAAGTTATCAAAATGTCCCTATAAGATAAAAAAAATTTAATTGTAAATAATAAAAAGGGGGAATTATTTCGTTTTCAAGGTAATTTCACATTAAATTTCTCAGTTCTGAGATCAAAGTTTTGGGTTTGAAACACTTAGGGCTATCTATAGCCTTATTCCAACAAATAAAGTCAGTTTGAAATAATTATCTTATTTATTTATATTTATACACGTTCACTTTCTGAATCGACTGATTATACCAGTACACAAGAATTTTCACGAACAAGCGCGAAAGGGCCTACCAATTTTTCCAGGAAACGTATTTTCGCATACTTTCCAGGGTTCTTTTACATGCCACAATTGACATGTTACCGACGGCTTTTACTTTCCCTTTGAAGTAAGTTATGCTACGGGTTTTTATCAATCCGTATATATATTAATCTGTATAATAATTATAATCCGTAGACTCCAGCTGGGTTTGAACCCACTACCATCTGGTCGTGAGGCGAGCACCTTACCCTAAGACCACCGAGATTGACAGTTTTATGGTCACAACAAAACATTAAACAAAATATTGAGTATTGTTTAAAGTCGTTGAAGCGTCAGAACTGCTAAACTTATTTAATAAATACAACAGAGTTAAGAAAAGTTGGTTGCACCTTTAAGAGTACATCTCGCCAAAGCCTTCAGTTGCCCGAACAAAATATTTTAGACTCGTCTAGTCTGAGTATTCCTGTTTGCGGGGAGATGGACTTTCAAATCACTGTCGGATATACTATAAGGATGGTATTTTCCAAAATAATTTTCTCCCTCTGCCTCCACACAAAGGTTGATTAAATTTCATCTCAATTCGACCTTCTAGATTTTTAACATAACAGAAAATATCTACATGGCCTGAATGAAAGGGAAACAATATTGTGCAAACTAATTTATTTATTTTCATTTGAAGTCGTTAATTTATCAGTGAGAAATGGAGCTCACATTTCACCAAAAATTAAAGTTTCAGCTGGGAATCAAGCCCGAGACTCTTACTGTCAGACAAGATGTTTGTTTTATCCAGGAGTCCCGTTGCTAAGGAGCGTTGCTATGGACCAAGGTGGACAGGACGTATATAGTTCCTTGTAACGGCTCTTCAGGCTGTGGGGATGTGAACCCAAGTCTCTCTATGGAGCACCACGAGGTGGTCGAGTGCTCGCATGGCGGCCCTCGCATGACGCTGGGATCCTCAGTCTCCGATTGGCTGTACGGGGGCTGGTTTGGCCCCGCCCATAACGTGCCACGAGACTCCTGCGGGCAACACCGGCCTTGGTATAGTGACGTCATGTACTTGGTACAATACTAAAGGCTCATCCACGTCGGGGCTTTTGACAGCTCGTGACATACTTGACAGATAGGTTCAAATTGTATGAAATCAATACTTAATGATTGAGTTATTTCAAAAGCCTTAGAGAATTTATTGTTAAACCCTAATATTTAATAATGAGTCATTATAAAAGCCTTAGAGATTAATAATAATAATATTTAGCACCGCGTCTTACCACCCGTTCGGGTTATACGCCTTAAGTACTAATTACTCTAATGGATTAGGAATTGGGAGGGTTGAATTAGAGGAAGTGAACCCGCATTTGCGCGGAGGGAGAGTGGAAAACCATTTAGGAAAAACCACCCCCAGTTCACCCGACCGAAATTCGATCCTCGATCTCCCCGTCCTCAGCAGTCAAGCTCAACACGACAAGCGCGTTAGCCAACTACGCCACCGAGTCGGGTCCTTAGAGATTAATATGTAATTAATTAAGTTAATACAAAAACCAAGGAAACTTATCATAAATATCTCGTTATTAAGTTTCTACAAAAGCCTTAGAGAGTTTATCATCAATAGTTAGTTATTAAGTCACTACATAACTACAAAAGTTTTAAGGTGCGTTGTCCAAGCTGCGACCGTTACCTGCGAATGCGCAGTTAGAGTTTCATTTGAGAAACGAGGCGATAGCGGATCGTGTCGCAGCACTGGCGGAAGCAGCAGTGCTTGCGGATAGAGCCGCAGTGAGGGTGCTAGAGTTGTAGCGACATTGCGTATTTGTTATTGAATTTTGTGTGTTAAGCTATTTAAAAACTGTTTTAACAACGAGAACTTGAGGTGCTAATGACCTACTTGCATGATGTGATTCTTTTTTGAATTTGTATCCCAATATCCATGCTTATACATTTAATACATCCAAAAAACAAGAACATGCATACATATGTTCCTTTACTTTCTGTATTTTCCTCCTGCTGTAAAATCACATTCTAATTATTTCATTGTCATCTTCTTTCTGCCTCAAAATATCCAAAAAGTTTATGTCTCTCGAATCACCTCTACTTTCATCCATCTTCAAATCGACTGTCCCATGCGGCTGAGGTCACGTTTTGCAAAACACCCCATGCAACTATCGCATGCGGCAAGTGTCGCCAAGTCTGTTGCGGCCGTAGCCACACGTCTCCAACCACAGTCGCAGGTAACTGTCGCAGCTTGGACAAAGCACCGTTAGATAACTTATCAGTATCTATAAGTGAAATCATTACAAAAGCTTTAAATAACATTTCTTCAATATTTAGTGTAGTTAAATTGCTACAAAAGACTTAAATAACTTATTAATACTAATTAGCTAAGGTGCTACAAAAGTCTTAGAAAACTTATCAATATTTAGCGATTAATCTACTACAAAAGCCTTAGAGAACTTGATAATATTTTGTAATTTATCTACTACTAAAGCCTTTAAAAATTAATCAATATTTATTGATTCAATTGTTACAAAAAGTCTTAGAGAACTTACAAAATCTAGTAGGCTAGTTACGTTATTACGAAAGTCTCTCAATGTGTGAAAATGATGTGTTTGGATAAAATCTCAGGATGAGAGTAAGTTATTGCTTTATTGTATGGAGTATAATTAGGCCCTATATAACTTATCTGAGTGAGCAGGAACTTACAAGCATCAGCAAAGGTGAAATTTAAAATACTCCCCCTCTAAAAAAAAAAGTAGAAAACATAAACATACATTTCTGGTTTAGTAATATTACTATATTTATCAATGCTAGGCCTACCTATTTAACGTGCATATTCTGAACCATAAAGACTTCTAACTTAATAATACAGACAACCAGCCAAAGCATTAGCTAGGCTTACCTTAAATGGAACAAAAACTATACACCTCTCATTTGGTACACAGGGCAGCAGCCAATGAAAAATCAATAGTAAAAGTTTATTTTTATTTCATAATTATTTTGATTTGCACTTAGACAACATGTATCATAGTTAAATTTTGAATTAAAAGAGTAATTTTGTGTTGAAGAAACATAAAGTTTGTTATTTATTTTACGTATCTCGCGTCTCACTTATTATTATTATTATTTAGCACCGCGTCTTACTACCCATTCGGGTTATACGCTTTAAGTGCTAATTACGCTACTGGATTAGGAATTGAGAAGGTTGAATTAGAGGACGTGAACCCGCATTTACGTGGAGGGAGAGTGGAAAACCATTTAGGAAAAACAACCCCCAATTCACCCGACCGAGATTCGAACCTCGATCTCCCCATCCTCAGCAGTCGAGCTCAACATGACTAGCGCGTTAGTCAACCACGCCACCGAGGCGGGTTATCTCACTTCTTGGCTGGGTTATCCGCATGTTTATACAAATGGAGTAGGGATGTGTAACATAGAATTGAGTGGAAATGTACCCACATTCACATGGAGAACACTATCTCCAGTAGGCCTATACTCAAACGGGTTTAGAACCTCAAGAATTCCTGTCCCCAGCAAACTGGACTAAACGAGACTGAAGCCCTAATCCTCGTGATCACTAATGGGATACTATTCCGAGGCAAAATTAGTTATCAACTTTTCTTGTTTTTTCCCCGACGCTCGCATGGTTCAAATTTTGATAACAAGCGCATCGGTGGGCACGTGGACGAAACGTCAAACTCAGCTACAGAATATCCAGCACAGTCCATGGTTTCCCTGTCTCCATTCCCATCTTTGTTCCATTAGTGTAATGAAATGTGTTAGTCCTTAATGGGCGAGGAAAAAATGGTATTACAGTCCCATTTAAGTGTTCCTGTTATGAAACATTACAATAGCTTATCTGTCCAAGTTCACGAATGCTACTTTTGTCATTCACTCAGGCTCTCTCCTTTATACCCCCTACAAGATTTGAGTTAGACCACCCGCCTCCCCCTCCGCCCTTTTCAAAGTTTCCTGTGCCCAATATCCACGACGCTATTTCACGCTCGACGGAGCAGAAACTGACAGACTCCGAGCAGTTCCTTCCTCCCACCACCCCCTCGCCCCATCTGGCCTGATGGCGTCTTCGGGGAAGAGAGGAGGCCTAGCTACCGGCGTCCTTTCAGGTGCTGGCGTCTCCCGCTCTCAACGGAGGTAGGTGAGGGGGTGGGGGAGTGGGCGAAGCATTCAGCCCACAAAGGCGCAAATACACGGGAGAAGATTTAATTAGGAATAAAATTATTCTTGCAGCGGTGGTCATGAGGTATAAATGTCAAGCTCATTAAGTCTGATTTTCTGGTGACAGAGAGATATGGGTTCGAACTCCAGTCAGGTGTACTGAGGGTAGTTTTTCCTGGAAAGTTTACCACTCTCACTCTACGTAAAGGGAGGGTATATTTCTTTAAATTTAACCTTCTTCATCCCTATTATTTAAGAATAATTAAAAAATGCTTATATGCCCCGTGAAATGTACGAGGGCATTTCAATAAATAAGATAACAAGACAAACATTTTTATTTTAAAGGTCATATTATCTTATTTTTTGAATCACCCTTGTAAGATCACTATTTTCTATCATTACGTCTCACACGAATATTATTAACGTAATGATCTATGGTGTAGTTATTTAAAGGCTGTAGGCCTATTTGAAATAAAATGAACAATATCTAGCATGATGAGGATATGGAAAAACTTCCTCTAGGGGCACACACATTTTATTTGAACTCCTATCTCACCTACATAAGCAACAATATGGTTTGACGCTTTAAAGTTTAGAACATGTGACCATCAGTGCATGTTTAAATAATGTAGCGCCAATAAACAAATTTAATATACAAAGCTGTCAATACTGGCAGTTACAGAGCACATGGCTTGGCGTATTAATCAAATTAAAGTATGTATCAGTGACATTTTTGAATTGTCATGTAAGATTCTACCTATAACTTAATATTCCCTAGTCTACCCTTGTAACATACCTACAGGCACATGTTATATTATATAGTCCACCCCTGTGACTCACCTACAGACCCATGTAATATTATATAGTCCACCCCTGTGACACACCTACAGATACATGTAATATTCTGTAGTCCACACCTGTGACACCCCTGCAAATATCTCCCCTTTTCAAACTTCCATCTTGTGGCGTCAACTTGTAAATTGAACAAGAAACTTTCCTCTTCACTCCCTCTTCCAACATTTTTTAACAAATATAACTTCTAGGAACAGCACCCCCCTTCCCCCCACCACTTCTTCCCCCATTGCACCTTCGGTAAAAGGGTTCTCAGTTCTCGGGGAGGGAAGTTTGTGACCTCCTCTTCCGTCGAACTCAAACAATAAGAGGGGGAGGAGGGGATCTGGTTATTGAAATCCAACGCTCTCGGACGCTTGAACAAAACTATGAAGAGTGAAGAGGTGCTCACGTTATGACTAAAGATGAACATTTCCCGGTAAAAAAAAAACTTCAACTCATTGGATCTCAAGGGTAGAGGTTATAGTCGTAAATACTTTGATTATAATATTGAAGTATTACATATCTGGAGCCTGTTTCATAAAGCTCCAAGCTTACACTAATTGTAGACAGTTTCTGTACAATTCTATCATATTTATTTAACTACATATTATTTACAGAGTATTCACTTGTATAAAATTAAGTTTCATAAAGCTACAAGTAATATCTTGTAGCTACAACGGAAATTTAACAATTTACAAGTGTTTTTTACGAGTATTTTATAGTCAGGTTTTATAAAACTACTTGTAGCTTACTAGTACTTGTAAACTAAGGAATATTTTCTACAAAACTTGAAATGTTTACATGAATTATCCAGTATACTACTTTAATTAATAAATCACCCCTTTTCATATATTAAGTAACATGAATATTATATATACAAACTTATTATGAAAGTGGCAAGGTTATTAATGAAGTTGGAAAATAGCCACTTTTAAACAGTTTAAAATGAGTTCATTGAAAATGGAAAAAAATTAATGTTGTAAAAAATAAATCAACATCTGCACCTTAGTTCAAGAAACATTAAACTATAAGGGCTCGTTAAAGTCAAGCCTCAAAACAACATATATTTACCTTATTCCAAAATTGTATTTTATTTCTTAGCTTTAATTTAGAAGGTTCTAAACAAAACATTTGTGTTTCTTGATTTTCTTAAACAAATTTTTTTTATTTAATTGCAACTGCCATAGGCTCAGTTTCAGTTTTTTGTAGGCCTACTTTTAGTTGCTACGACAATGGGAACCAAACTGGATTTAGTCTATTGATATTTCTCTTTTAATTAAAACTGTTTACTTGTAAATGTTTTCCACAAGTGCGCTAACATTTACATGTCCAACTATTTTATTTATGAAACCCTTATATTTACCATTGTAAAACATTTATTTTTAACCCATAAATATTAGACCGGAAGTTGACCTATTCAACCATCTGTAGTCAATGCATGCGTGTGAAATGAGAACTGTAATAATGGATTTTATTTCTGTTATGTTCCTTTGGAAAAAGAAAATTAAAAGAGAAACTAAAATTTTGAATGTCTCTTGTACATTCGTTTTATTTTAATAGATGCAAATTTTTCTGAAAAAATAAATAAATTATTTGACAATATTTTGCCATCTCATATTTCTATATATGTCTAGCCCAATGCTTGCTAAGTTTATTCCAGGAGTAAACTTAGGTCCCTTATCTATTAATTAAACTTGTAGATAGTTTACTTGGATTTGTTTTACATTACTTTGAACAATTTAAAACGGTGGTACACATAAAGGTGACCGAGCGAGGTATATGGCGTTTGTTCAGATCTGATGTATTTC
>CABFOW010000689.1:0-23931 GCA_902141385.1 Timema californicum
CACCCTACCATTACAAATTAGCGTAAGTGCGTATAACCCGAACGGGTAGTAAGACGCGGTGCTAATAATAATAATAATATAATTAATGATAAAGGAGTGAGAAAGGTAGAATTTTAGAGGAAGCGTACCCACGTTTGCGTTTAGGGAGAGTGAAAGATCATATTAGGAAAACCTTCTTCTGCACTTTCGGCTGGGATACAAACCCCTACATCCCTATCACTGGCAAACCAGTCTCTGGCCAGAGTGACTTCTTGGACAATACGACCATCGATGCAGGCTAATTTTATAACTATATTAAACTTCATAGTGTCATCCCTCAACAGATTCAGACCAACTAAGCGGCTACCGTGTGTGAAGATAGTGTCAACTTGTGATGGTAGAGGGTGTTATATCAGCATGAGCCCTCCCGCTGTTAATATCAGTTTTCTTAACTAGTGCCGCTACTTATTTATTCGAGTAGCTCCTCATTTGTGCTCATGAGGCCGAGTTGACCCCGGTCTAGACACACTGTTTACCAGAACAATCTGGAAGCACCGGGTACCGAATGCGGGACCTTTGGATCTGTAGCCCTGTTCACTAGACCATAGAGGTGATCAAGTAATCTATAAATTTACAAACATTTACATTTTTAGGTGTGGGTGAACAAGGCAGCATTTAGACGGAATATACCCGCAATAAAAGAACTGTGGGGAATTATTTATGAATGAAAAAGGAACATCAGTATGCCGGAGCTGGGTTCCTAATTGACCTCGCCGTTAACAGCAAACCATTTCAGAACGGACTTTCAATCTTATTTTATTAGGAAGTGATTTTTAGAAAATATAAACTTTTCTTTAGCCCAAAGTCAATAACATTTTACTATTTCATTAGTGTTATTTTATAGGTAGTGATAATATCTGTCAAAAGTGACAGCAGCATATAGCATAACTTGACGTATGAATAAGTAAACGGTAGGTCTAGTAGCTCTTCTAGCTGTCAAAAAAAAGGCGCTTTGTAAGAAAAGAGTAATCTAAGTTTTTTCCACGTGTTAATTGAAGTCAAACTCGCAAAATATTGAATTGTATTGGATAAAGTAGCTGAGGATCGAATATGTAAGAAGTGTGTCCACAAGAAATGTATTTACCAACTTCTCTTTGAGACAATATCGATGTATTTTCTTTGGAAACTACTTGACTCTTTCCAGCTCCTATAGGTTATGTTTTGAAACCAAAGAAAATCAAGAAAAGCTCAATTGACCAACCGTTGCACGAATCTAGTCAAATACATTTGATCTTAATACGTGGGTGGGAACTGTATCTACTGAGCCAATGGGACCGGCACCACCCAACCCATGCTGTTCCTACTTCCAATCCTCATTGCTGCACTGCGCCACAGGCTACTTGTAAATTTGGAGTCGTATCGGGGACGTGACGACCTAGTTAAAATAATAATTTTTTTTTTACTCGAGGTTTCAGCGACAACTTTTTGGAAAGTTACTTTTTTTTTAAGTTACCTAGCTAAAGTATCACTTAGTAATAATCAATCTATTTTCAGTACCAGGCCTCCACCGTGGTTCGGATTCCACGTTAAACTGTAGGTCCTTCATTTCATCTCAGTCACACTACCATTACACATTAGCGTAAGTGCGTATAACCCGAACGGGTAGTAAGACGTGGTGCTAATAACAATAATAATAATAATATTTTTAGTAGTTTAATAAGTGACCGGTAGATAAATAAAGTGGAGCGGAAAAATACCAACTTGGGAGAAATTGATATTATGATTAGTTTTCCCACAGTTTAGTTAAGTCGATAACGTGTCTCTTGACTGAGCTACGGGTCCTGGATTCGATTCCTCGCATGGCCGAAAGGTTTATTGTTTGTGTAATGTGGGTTACCCTTTTCCCAGTACATACTTAATGGCCGAGAGCTGAATGTTATGTCTGTTCTATATTTAAGTTATTTTATAAGTCGTGTTCTGATATAATCAGTCTGTTGAGAAAGTACAGGTTAAATACCTCACATAAATAAAAAAAACACTTTAGTTAAATATGAATTGGTAATAGCGATTAAAATTGAAATCTGTAGATCATATGACTTGATCTAAAAACACGTGAAATTAGATCAGTAACATTTCTAGATATCAAATAAGAAAATTAGACTAAAATCGAGCTCTCAGTTAAACTTGAGATATTGACCACTTTTCGTGACCGCAACTGTACGTAAGGCAAAGTTTCCTATAGAGCTAGTCACTAATATAAGCTGAATACCTGAGTTATATGACTTCCAACTGAAGTTAGATCGTGACTCACGAATAACTCACTCGCTATCTTATCTCGACCAAAGGCTAGGAGGGTAAGGAATTTGAATAACAAGTGTACAGTGACACGTCAAAGATGGTATTTTACGGCGGAGGGGAGGGTGGGGAAGGGGGGTGATCCCTGTACTAAGTATGTCAGTCGAGGGCCAAATTTGATTAAATCTTTGTCTAGTTGGTGAAGTAAGAATATTTAATAAAACCAATAGCTTTCAAACTTGACCAAATATAAAATATTTGAAAAATTTCTCGTGAACACAGGAATTGAACCCAGGGCACATAAAAGTAAGAAACACTCAACCTAATGGGGGTCTCACTGCTCTCCTTTTGGAAGATTGAATAATTCACCACTAGGATCGCTGCGGCTATTCCCATCATCACCCAGCAGTGACACTAGCGAAGCCCAGTGTTGAAGGACTCAATTTGGGAAAAGGAGCACAACTATTTTACCCTGGAGCTTGTGTCTGGGTATATTATTTGTCTGGGACTCGGGCTTTGCGCGCCAAAATTCTACCACTCGGCTATCCAGGCTTAGTACCGTGCTCAGGGTAATTCTTCACTCTTATTTTAAGGCAGTCTATGGTGGATGTATGGAAACGTCAGCTACATATGTGAGAACAAGTGGATCGCATGCTATCAAATAACATAGTACAAGATCGTTATTAAAGCGAGATTCCGATTAATATCAACATAATATAAAAAATATATATTTATTTTTATCGGCATTGATATGATTTATAAAAAAAAGTAAGTTTGAAAATAAGTTTTATTTTTGTTTCGAGTACTGTGACGTGGAGCATGGAACTATTTATTCCACCTTCCTCATCCCTAATGTAAATATGTGGATATCCCAGACGGGTAGTAAGACGTGGAACACGGTACTATTCTACCTTAATGTAAATAAATAAATAAGCAAATAAATAAAGATGAGACAACGTTTTGAGTATTCTTGAACACATCTCTCCTTTTGCTATTCGGTGAACTTTCAATTCCAAACTCCTTCCTGATATTGTTACAAGACAGGTTATATTACGAGTGTGATGTTCTGTCAGTGTTTGGACAACACTGCCTACATATATACCTCTTACAAGGTCACACTATACCTCTGACCACGGAATGTTGGCATTGTACTCGAAATGTCACCTCCTAGCATTCCGCACACTGTAAATACGGATGACCATGTTAAAATATTTTTAATCGGTGCTCCAAACTGATTTGGTTTATTATAGCTCCATTGACTGCACTTTAAGGCGTTACCTTTTATCATTTGTACTTCACCTCCACCAGTCTTAAGCCAAAAATCTAAAACACACAACTATCATAGCCCCCGCATTGACATTAACTGAATATATAGTTAATAGAAATGGAGGTATTGCAACTATAGTCTATATTCAAATTAAGGCACCGTATCTCTAATCTATATTCAAATTGACAATCATACTGCAACTATAGTTGGAGACATGGTGGTCTAGGGGCAAGGTGTCGGACTTCTGTGCTGCAGGTCCAAGGTTCAATACTCAGTCCCGGCACAGATTTATCTGATACCAAACCCTTCCTTCACCTCTGACAAGACATCTTGTGAATGTGGGAAATGCCAGGCCTACCACCGTGGTTCGGATTCCACGTTAAACTGTAGGTCCTTCATTTCACCTCACAATCACGCTATCATTACACATTAGCCTAAGTGCATGTAACCCGAACGGGTAGTAAGACGCAGTGCCAATAATAAACTAGTCTATTCAAATTGACGTACTGAAACTATAGTCTATATTCAAGTTGATGTACTGCAACTATAGTCAAATTGTGTTACCCTCACAATAGCTTGGATTGCCTTTAATGGTGAGAAAGGGGTTAGTCCCGGTCGGGGTGTAATAAGGGTGTTTTATTCTAAATGTTTTTCCATACTATCTCAATGCAAATGCGGGTATATTTACTATAGATTTAACTTTCCTCGTCAATAACCCGATAGTGTTAAACAATGTGGATAGCCCGAATGGTAAGGTAAAATATATTCACAAGCTCGCTGAATATTTATAGCAGAATCTGTTAGTGAGGTGCAGAAATACACACGCTAACAAAAAATGTGTGTTGACCCATAATGCTTTGCAATGCAAACTTAAAAAAAAGTATTATCCATATATTTTATTTTCTAGTGGATAAACAGAGATTTTAAATTTTAGTCACGATTGTTGTTTTATTTTTCTGCATGGATAAAATAAAAATCTGCACAGAAAATACACAATAACTTTGTCAAATCATTTATCAACAGTAGATGCAGCTGTCTGCTAGTCTCGTTTTGTGGGCGCATGAGCGTATTGAGTCGGTTTTTTTAAGCGCATGCGTAATGATTTGAGTTTTTTTTAAAGAATGTTGTTGCTCCACACAGTTATTATAGAGAAGCGTGAACAAGAGTTTATTGTTTCTACAAATGCAGACTGAGGAGTGATTATCGCAGTAGTTCCCACAGGTTGTTTGTGATTGATGACTTTTCGCGTGACCACATTTAATTTGTACTCTTGTTTTTCGACGAACTTATGAATCCACAGTGATATACTTAGCCCCTCCCCTTGCCCCCTCATTACCCCTCTCCCTCACAAAGTGTGTATTTTAGACTTAGTTGCAGGGTAATGCACTTTAAATAAGAGTTTTATTACATAAGAAA
Source organism: Timema californicum (assembly GCA_902141385.1). NCBI lineage: Eukaryota > Metazoa > Arthropoda > Insecta > Phasmatodea > Timematidae > Timema > Timema californicum. Next base: position 4,958 of record CABFOW010000689.1, read on the forward strand.
GAAGCCAATTGTTGACTAGGCTCTTTTTAAGGAGGTCAACTTCTCTTTATTAATAAAGAAGATCCATGTGTAAGTAAGGCTTGTTTACCTTCAGAGCCATGTTTATTCAGCGCTTTTGTGACCTAAGAATTCTTTGTCGAACTAGTCAACACGGGTACACTTGTGTTCAAAAGTGAGTTGATAAGGAAAGTGTTCCGCAAATACTTAAGAGCCCACGGCACACTTAGGGTACACTTAAGAATCTTTAGGTTTTTTTTTGCACTTTTTTTTTCAGTTTGGAGAGTACAAGACTAATTTTTTCTTGAAATAACTTCAAATGTTCAAAAACAAAAGGTTGAAGTACTTTTTTTTTGTTTGCTTACGTTATTATCCTTAATGGTTTTCCACTCTCTCTTCACGCAAATCTTGGTACATTTACTCTAAGTTTAACCTTCCCTCATACCTAACACATTAGTTCACGCGTATAACCCAAACTGGTAGCAAGAAGCGGTATATTGGCCAGGTTCTTTTAGTTTCACTGAACGACGAGCTAGTTTTTTATAATTTGTACTTTTGTTCAATAATTTGTACTTAGTTGACCATTTAGTTAGGTTCCTGTGGATATGTTTATTTTATTATTTAAATGTACCCTTTTAACTAATTAAATTACAGTGGAATAACTTGCAACACTAGTAGTAACTTATTTTGTGAAGCGGGCTGCATCTTAACTAGAAGTACAGTAGCCCCATGGCTTTTTTTGGTGCTGAGTTACAGCTCACAGTTGACGGCTTTGAAAAGTTACCAGACCAAATTATGTATCCCTACGCCGAACCATATGATCTGCAAAAACATGTGTTTAGCAGCTGTCACTTCTGACAGTCAAAATTTAGGTATATACTTAAATGTTTTACTGTCAGAATTAAGCTGTGCGCTGTCAGTCAGCACCAAAGAAGCCATGGTGCTAATGTACATAATTACTATAAGCACTATAATGCCTAGATGCTACTGTATGAAATAGAAAGAGAGGAAAGAAAAGGAGTTAATCATGTGAGACTTCTTGTTTATATGCTAACACTTCCCCTCTTCTTCTAACTAGTTTACACACTCATTCTATTTGCTCCTGGACAGCATAGACTTGCATTTTAAACTTGCATATTTCTGGCTCCCTGTCATAGATAGACATGCTTTCACAGACTTTATTCATTTAAATCTTGGCGGGTAGATTCTCAATAGCCATTTTAAAGAATAAAGAAAATAATCTGAGCTTTAGACGATTTAAAAATACGATTGCAAAAATACTACTTTGAAATTAGAAAAAATGTTCTTTTTACAATATGAATGTTAGAATTATTTAAGAATATATAGTTTTAGGATCAATGTTGTATATTTAAAACTGTACGAATAAAACGTAAATGCATTAACATGAGAAATCTTGCCTTGACTTGCCTTGCCTTCCGCCAGGTAGGCAAGTCCTTTCTGCTGCAGTAGATTAAAATTGGCTCCTCAATTCTTCATTTAGATAGTGTAAGTTCATTGCTATTTTAATTACGTACTCCACGTCTAGCAAACCATAAGGTATATGCGCATATTTAAACTAATGAAATAAAGATAAGAAAGGTAACATACAGAAAATGAAACAGCATTTGTGTGGAAGTAGTATTGGAAAACATTAAGAAAAAGAATTTCATTCCTGACCACGTCACCAGCAAACCAAACCAAACCAGATGAGATAGACACCGTAGTCCGCATGCACATATGAGTTTTAGGGTCACACTCGCGTTACCACGATTGCTACGAGCAGTGGGGGAAACATAGAGCAAGGGAATACTTTGGTGCTAGGAAATCGAAATAAAAGTGGGGGAGAGGGGGGGGATTAGTGAATTTAAATAATTGGCATTAAAAAAATTCACACCCAAACGCTCAATATAAACTCTAGTGAAGACTTGAGACAATCAGGTGGATGGACAGGCTAACAAATGAAGTCCAAAGAAGTTTCGTTGAGAAGAGAACCATTTTGGATGTTATTCTCCGGTACAAAGCAAACTGGATCAGACACATCCTTAGGAGGAACTGTCTTCTGCACGATGTTACAGAAGGCAAAGGAGGAGATTGGGAAGGAGGATTCAAATATTGGACTTTAAGGAAAGAAGAAAACACGCTGAAGGAGGAGGCAGAGAACAAGGTGATGCAGTGGTGGTCTAAATTAACTTACAAAAGGAATGGTGACCCTGTTTGTAGAAAGAAAACACGTAATAATAATCCCCTAAGACAGTGGTATTCAAACTTGGGTACGCTTACCTCCAAAAGGAACGCGGACAAAAATGGTTTAGTAACAATGGTCTAAGATATAGTATTCTACATGAGATGTTTTTACAGTTTTTTCTTATTATATGCAACATTTACTTAGTGCTACAAATAATACCTAAATAATTTAATTACTCGAAAAGCTGAAAAAGTAGATGTTTCATATTTGCTAATATTAAAAAAACATGAATAATGTATACAAAAGAACAAAAAGGTCGTCACTCACCAAGAAAAATTAAAAAAGAAAGCTAACCATGAATTAATTTAAAAAATGTTTTTTAAAACTCAATAAGCTGTGGAATACTATAATATACATCTTGTAGCCACCCTGACCAAGCATACTTAGCCCTAAGATCCTTGTAATATTCTACTCACACTGATAGAGGACACAATTTCACAAAAGTATAATTTTAACACCCTCCTCAGTGGCGTAGTTGGCTAACGAGCTAGTCGTGTTAAGCTTGACTGCTAAGGACGGGGAGATCGAGGTTCAAATCTCGGTCGGGTGAAATGGGGGTGGTTTTCCACTCTCCCTCCACGCAAATGCGGGTTCACTTCCTCTAATTCAACCTTCCTAATTCCTAATCCATTAGCGTAGCTGGTACTTAAAGCGTATAACCCGAACGGGTAAGTAAGACGTGGTGCTAAATAATAATACTAATTTAATTTTAACTTTCTTTACTATGTTAGGTTAATTTATTATAATTAATAAATTATCACGGTATGCAATTATATTTTTGACAAGACATTATGTTAAAAATACTAAACAATTGATATAATTTAACTATATGTTACATATTTAAGTACTCAAAAAATTTATTAACATTAAAGAAAAGTAAATTTATGATCATCATTTTTATCAACAAACATTTTTAAGAAAAATTCATTTTCCGGTTCATTTTCCTATTAAAATCTTTAACCATTCCCCCCTTTTGGCTTGGCTGATTCCATACAACAAATTAAAAAAGATACTCTATTTACGTTTATGCTGCGGGCCGTTTTCCAGAATATATTACTGATCGGGAACAAAGTAACATAAGCCGGTACTGTACCGTAAATCAGGAACGAACGTTTAGCTTACTATAGGACATAATTGAATCGGTCATTTCGAAAAGGCCATAATTCTATTAATTTTTAAAGGTTTCAGAAGAAACTTTATGAGACCTTAGCCCCGAAAATATGGCCTTTTTGAAAAGATTATTAACAGATAAACTACAATATAATTACATAAGTCTCGTAAAAGCCGAATTTTAAAACGAAATATGAAAAAAAAATTATATAAAAATGTTTTGGTAAAAAGTGGAAATATCTACAGCCTTTACGAAATGATCAATTCAATTAAATACCTACGCAACTATGGTATAAAATAATGCGTAACTGATTGGTATCAGAGGTGACTGAATAGCCAACAATCATGAGCACAGCTAAGGTCGATTAAAAAAAAAAACCTTTTCAACTTTTGTGTAGCGGAACTTGTCAAACTTTCGACTCGCATTCTCTGGGCTACTGTCTGAACTCGATGAAGTGACATTTTATAATTTCATTTGCTCGTGTGCCGACAAAATAACAAGGACGTGACGTCATTTTGACTGACGAGCCCCTCACACACACACACACACACACACACACACACACACACACGCACGCACGCGGATAGAAAGAGACATTCAAAATGACGCTGATGTGATAGCGAATGAATGTCCAGTTATTTTATGTATCACGGGATATGTAGTTTTCTGTCTACAAATTTCTCTGAAACCACCACAACACATGACACTTATTGGATATGCTTGACGTGTCGCAAAATTAGATGTGACTGTCGTTATTGTCGTTGGGAGAACTCTGCTCTGACGGACGTTAATAAAAAAAACATGGATGGGGAGAGTAGAGGAAATGTTAATAAATGTTCTCAATAAGTAGACGTAGGAATACAAATGTTGTTAACCAATGTTCTCTCTTGTTAATACAGTAGACAAAAGAACGGAAATATTGTTAGCCAATGCTCCCTCTGGTTTACCTCCCCACCGTCTACTTTATTAACCAATGTTATATCTTGTCAATAAAGTTGATATAAGAATGCTAGGCCTCCACCGTGGTTCGGATTCCACGTTGAACTGTAGGTCCTCCATTTCATCTCACAATCACCCTACCATTACACATTAGACGTAAGTGCGTATAACCCGAGCGGGTGGTAAGACGCGGTGCTAATAGTAATAATTGATATACGAGAGAAAATATTAACCAATGTTCTCTTCGGTTAATAAAGTAGACGGAGGAGAAAAAGCACGAATTTAGAAATTATAAAAGGATTTGGGGGAGGGGGGGCACACACAGCTATATTGAATGTAGAAACATTTGCGTGCGCTGGGAGGCATGGGTTTTTCTACACACGCGTCCCTCTTGCCAATTGCCTTGCCCAGTGCCCACCCCCTACTTTCCCACGACCTAGCAATAAGATGCAGAATAAAGATCACTTTTTGAACGCGCTAAACAGTTCTCCTTCCATCCAAGACTCGTCCATTCGCCCATGCTTAGTTCAAGCCCAGCTTCACCCCCACAAGTAATTACCCTGTAATTCTACTTCAGAAATTAATATACAACCTCATTGGTCACCACCACAGCCCTCACCCTCTACTTCCAATAGTCTAAAGAAAAAAAAAATCAAATAATTCTACATAATAGGTGAGGGGGGGGGGGTTACGTTCGCCTTGTGGCCCCCTTAAATTCACGCTTGGAGAAGAAACGTTGCTAACCAATGTTATCTCTGGTCAATAAAGTTGTCAGAAAAAAGGAAACATTATTAAATGTTTTTCTTGTTACACTCTTCTTTTTTTCTAATTAAAAAAATTGGAGAAGGAAGGAAAAGTAAAATAAAGAAAATTTTGGTTTAAATTTAAAGACGCCAGTTCAAAATCTCGTTTGTAACGGATTTTAATCATCACCTATTGAGCTACATATATTATCTTTAGCCCGTATACATTTTTATCTCACTGTAACTCACTTCTCAATTCAGGTTGTAGTTGTACGCATACCAATTAATTAAGCTATTGTGTTAATGGATATATGAAAGTTAGAATTTAGAGGAAACTTAGGGTTATGCTTATTTGCGTGGAGATTGATTGGAAAACCATTCGGTAAAAAAAAAAACTGGGTATACCCGACCGGGATTCAAACCCCGATTTCCCCGTCACTAGGATAGTCTAATGTGAGAGTGACGCCTCAGACCATGGGGCCACCAAGTCTAATGTGAGAGTGACGCCTCAGACCATGGGGCCACCATTACGGGAAGTGGTCTTGAAAACATTGGTAAACAAACTTAATGAAATTAAGAAGGCATTCGGGTCCAATCATTGTTCATACAAAAATAATGAAATTCGATGGAAATAATTCACTATAGAGTTTCATTTATATTCATTCTTTCAGTTTACAAAGGCTAGGAGTGCTTTCAATACCAAGGTCGTTAATGACTTAATCTAATGGGGAGGTAACTTAAAGACGAAATGCACCCATATTAGCATAAGAGAATATGGGATATTAATCCTTTGTTCGCCCGGTCCTAATTAAAACCTTGAACTTACCATACTAATTCAAGCCAGACGTCTTAAACGTATTTGGCCACCAGCGTGGATTCTACGAGCACTAAATACAGATGTGTTAAGTCTTATTTTTAGCGATAGAGTAGAGTTAGTCCTTTTTCCCTTCCCTCGAACATAAAACGTGTTAAACAGCGAAAGACAAAATTGATTAAAATAAAATGTCTGATGTTCCTATGATTTAATTTAGTATAATCCATTCTTTACCAATTTATGAAATCTCAACAACGTTGATAATGATCTTATTTCATTATTTTATTTTTTTCATTAATAAACATTCGACTTTTATTCATATTTTACTAATGGGGACTACTTATGTTTGTATAATAGTTTTAATAAATTATTTCCTTTTATACTTAATTATTAATTATTATCTCTCCTTATTAAAATTTTGGTGAACCTGATATTCAAAAATTCGTAACGCGTTTGATAAAATGCTAATATACCGGGTGGCTGGTAGGACACGCAATAACAATAAATAAGGCTGTTTACCCTAAAAGCCTATTGTTTAGAGCTTAAGCACGTTAAGAAAAAATGCTCCATTCTATTATTAATTTGATTTTTTTAAATTTAAACTGAACTCGTTTTAAAATAGGCTGGATAGAAAAGAATCATCTTTAAATAATAATTATCTAGACCTGAGTAATATATACATACAAAACTAAACAATCTTATCTTTTAAATATAATAAGGCTCTTTGGTAAACAATTATTAGTAGGTGGTCAGTCTACGACAGGTTCACTCCTTTTGTTAGTGAACTTAAGACAGCCACCCGCCTTGGTGACGTGGTTGGCTAACGTGCTAGTCGTGTTGAGCTCGACTGCTGAGGACGGGTAGATCGAGGTTCGAATCTCAGTCAGGTGAACTGGGGGTGGTTTTTCCTAAATTGTTTTCCACTCTCCCTCCACGCATATGCGGGTTCACTTCCTCTAATTAAACCTTCCCAAATCCCAATCCATTAGCGTAATTAGTACTTAAAGCGTATAATTCGAGCGGGTAGTAAGACGTGCTGCTAAATAATAATAATAATAATAATAATAATAATAAGACAGCCAATGCATCCTGTCCTCGCTGTCTCTTCCTTCAGCTTTTTTTTTTCTTCTTTTCTTAAAGTCATCTAAGATATGAATCTTCCTTCCTAAGCTCCTCTTTCCCTCAGCCTTTCCTTATTTGACGCCATGCAGAAGACAGTTCCTCCTAAAGATGTGTCCGATCCAATTTGCTTTGTACCGAAGAATCGAATCCAAAATGGTTCTCTTCTCACCCGCTCTTCTTAGGACATGTTCAGTCACCCTGTCTGTCCACCTGATCTTCTCAAGTCTTCTCCAGCACCATATTTCAAAGCCCTCCAAGTATTTTTTTTTCCATCTTCCTGAGAAAATTTCCGCTCCATACAGTGCGATTCTCCAACAATAGACCCATTTAATAAACTTCAGATTCTAATAGACAGTCCAAATATTGTTCAAAATATTTGATTTTCTCTTTGTTTTTATTACTTTAAAACTAATATTTTTATTTTATTAAGGTTGCCTATCCAACCGAAACCAATCTATAGGTTCACTTGCAGTCGCTTCCAACTTAGACTGTCCATATCCCTATCTTCCTCTGCCCCTCTAGTTCTCGCATCCCTCTTCACATCTTCTATCCATCTGTTTCTTGGTCGACTCAAAGATATTTTTCCTTCCCAACGTCCTTCGTATACTTTGTTTATGATTTAAAGCTAAGATAGTATTTGTAATTGTAATTTTAGAAAGTTATATTTTTTTAATAATCAAACACATAACATTTTGTTTTCTCTAAATTTCTTCATTCTATCCCGAACTATGTTTTGTAAATACATCTATATCTACTCCAACGATTCGCCCTCAAATTGATATAACGATTGATCAATCTGCGCAGACGCTACGAAATCCTGTCAAACCATCAACTCATTTCCTACCCCCCTAAAAAGAGCCATATCGGTAACACGTCAGCTAATAATAAGCATCCTATTTCTTACTTGCAACATCTTTCTATCACAAGGTGAGAAATAAGATGCAACCATTTACTTGGTACATTATAATCGTGAGCCGACCAGCCACCACGTACCACAACCCTTTGGCTGTAAGCAACACATACCTTGGATACCTGCTTCCTAGCCAGCTCTACAGGTGTCTTGGAACACAACTTCTTCCTAGATAGCTCTACATGGTGTCCTGGAACATAACTATTATTATTATCACCGCGTCTTACTATCCGTTCGGGTTGTACGCACTTACGCTAATGTGTAATGGCAGGATGATTGTGAGATTAAATTGAGGGCATACAGTTTAACGTGGAATCCGAACCACGGTGGGAGGCCTGGCATTCTCCACATTCACAAGTTGTGATAATACACGTCTTGTCAGAGGTGAAGGAAGGGTTTGGTAATCAGATAAATCTGTGCCAGGACCGAGGATTGAGCCCCGGACCCTCAGTACAGAAGTCTGACACTTACCTCTAGACAGCCAGGTCACCTTAGAACATAACTGATTCCTAGCTTGCTCTATAAGGAGACTGAGATGACCATGGTACACACAGGCCAAGGGTTCCGTGGATCACGGTCTTAGGCGCCAGGCCCACAAATATTGTGGTATACGGGGAGATTGAGTTTCGAATTTCGTCTTAAAGCGTTATAAAAGTCGAGCAGAAATGTAAGGAGAGAGTTAGTATCGTTTGCTTTTCAAGAGAACATTCCACACGCCGTATTACTGTCACATACTTAAAATTAAATTTCCTTACTGGATTTTGGGTTAATTTGTTCTTTATCTTATCGCTTTATATAAGTTTCTTCTCCCTATCCAAGAACAAAGTATAAAAAAGAGCTAATAAGATCCAAAAATGATTGTTTTTATTTTACAATTTGCTTACTTGTGTTTACAAATTGACACTCCGCACGAGAGATATGTTACGGAGACCAATATTTGAGTCACATTCTTTCCTCATTGAAGTACCAGAAACATCAGACACAAAGATAATTGCGGCAACTGTAATCTTGGACTTTGTTCACTGACATTCTATCACTGGTTACACCCTTATGAAATTGCAAGTTGCCTTAAAATTATTGACATCATTTAAGAGTATTTTCCTCAAGGACATAAAAATAATATCACGAAATAAAAACGTGCAAAATATGTTTGTTTTTTTGTACCAGAATTTGTAGAATTCAATAAAAATATTTAAATTTTAAACTGAGAATAAAGTCCCAAATAACCTAATTCGTCGATATTTTGCTGTTCACATTTATAACTGGTGGTTTTAGGTATTATTTTTATTATGCTAATTTAAGCAGGCGATAAAATAATGTCGTTACGCACACACAGGCACATGGACTTTTTTTTAATTTTGTGGAATACGGGGAAATGTCATGGAATTTAATTGAAAAATAACGAAAATCGGGAAAATCAGGGAAATCTGGAATCTGCCGGGAGTTTGTAGTGGTCGGAAAAAAAACCCGTAATAAATCGGGAATTTGGTAAATTATAAAAAATATCCTGGAAAATGTTGTTTTACTCAAAATATGAAATATATTTATTATTAAATCAGTAAGTTACAATGTGATTCAAACTGTATTTTTTTGTTTGTAGCTGTGTAATATATTTCATAATTTTTATAATTCCTAGTAAACTTTGTTAATACAAATAAGAAACTGTTTATTTACATTTTTGAACTTATTATTATTATTATTTATAGAAATGATTTAACAAAAACCGAGGGGGAGGTTAGAAAGGTGTGACATATTTTTGAGTCAGGAATTTTAGGAAATGATCAGGTGATATCGGAGAAAATGTCGGGAATTCCATTGGTTAGGTTGAGTATACATCATTAAAGGTGAATTCAAATACCTAACTAATTATACCATACATTAAAAAATTATTTCTTGCCGCTAATAAAATGCATTGTCTAGGTATAGCATTCTGTTAACATAAGACAAACATTGTAGAATCATATAACACATTTACACAGGGACACAAATAATACATAAAACATTAAATACTGACTAGATAGCTTATAATGGTTTTTATAAGTATACGTTAGGATGGTTTTCGAAAATATGTGACTAATGTAATAAACTGAAAAATTGGCGTTCATCTAGTAAAACTCTAAAAAAGGTCAAGTGGGAATTTTTCAAAATGCTGTTAGAAAAATCTGGAAAAAATAAGATAATGTTTATTTGTAGCCAACCTGAGTTTAATGTTAACACCATAATTGTGTACTGTTTAGGGTTTTGTCAATATTTAACTTAAGCGCAATATCTATGCCAACTACGCACCCCCCTCAACCACTTTTATATTAACATCGATAATCCTGTACTAGAAGCATTCAGTTTCACCAATTAACGTTAATTCTGAAAAGAAATTTTGCACGAGCTCTCAAAAAGATTCCCCAAATTCTGCTTAAATAAAGCCGTTAATAACGAATTATCATGGTGTTGGAACGTAACAATTAACAATAAAACAAGTGAACAGCTTGCGTTTCTGTGAAATTTCGTAGTTAGAAATGAATTACCTTCTTTTGTTTGGGAGGTCTGAAGTTTTCTCTCTATTTCTCTGTCGTAGCCAGACTTATTATCGACGGCAGAAACTCGCCCAACTGACGCACGCAATATATATCGATCCCTTGGTGTCCTCCAAGCAAAACATAGGTCGGTAGTAACAGGCTGACTGAACATTATATGTGACGTTGGCTTGTACGGTGGGGCACAAATACGTCAGTTTGGCGGGTAAAGGGAGAGGGTTCATAATTTCTCTTTAAGGTGTTCACTTGATATTGAATTATTTATTTTTGGAGAGTTGAAACCATTTATAACCTTTTGATTAATAAATAGTTCTTTGTTTTAAAATAAACATTGTTGGGGACCTTTTTTTTTTATGGAATTTTCATTGGAATACAGTCTAAGACACTTGATTTTTAAGGGGTTTTTTTTAGGGTTGGGGTGGTAGACTTGTACTCTATAAGTTAGCAAATATTTGTTATAAAGTAAATATTGTTGGTGATATTTCATATGTTCATTAGAATAAAAACAATTTTTAAATGTTTTGATTTTTAGGAATTTTTTATTTTTGGGTGCAAGGGGGGAGGACTTGTACCCTTTTGATCTAAAAAAAGCTTTCTTCTTAACTAATATTGAGAATATTTAACATTCTAATTGTTCTTAAAACATATATTATTGAACTTTAGTAAGTTTTATTAGGTGTTAAGTAATCCAAACTTTTCCAGTGCTGGATTTCAAAAAGGAGTAATGAGAGACAGACACAGATAAGACTTAGATAATTCTACATTACATAAATACTGTATTCAATTTTCTTAACCAGTTTGGCAGATGTTAACTTAATTTTTAATCTTTAATTTCAAGTTTATATCACGTTATATTGTATATTTTTTTTATTAATATTTTACTGTGTTAACTTATATTTTGACTATTCATCAACTCGTTGGAGCATTATATTTTAGTTGATGATACATTGTAATTTTATATAATTTATCTCTTACACTATATTTCTTTATAAACATTTCTTATTTAAATTGTACATTTGAGTACTTATAAATTTCGCTTAATACATCGACCACTTTATTACATGCTTGATCTGTAAGCTATATAATTTTCTAGATCAACTTATCTAAGTCTTAACTTTCATAATTAGGTTATTACCACTCAGATGATACGGTTTATACAGTAGCCCCATGACTTCATTGGTGCTGACTGACAGCTCACAGCTGACAGCCAAAAGCTTTGAAAAGCTACCAGATCAAATTATGTATCCCTACGCCGAACTATATGATCTTCAAAAACATGTGTTTAGAAGCTGTCACTTCTGACGGTCAAAATTTAGGTATATACTTAAATTTTGACTGTAAAAGTCAGCTGTGAGCTGTCAGTCAGCACCAAAGAAGCCATGGGGCTACTGTACCTCCGCTCATTCTATCACCATATTGGGTAGGAATGAATGACAAGGTAGTACCGTGCTCCACACGTCTTACTAGCCGTCCCGGTTTATTCCCATATTTACATCAATGGGGTAGAGCTGAAGAAGGTAGAATAAAACCGTAATTAAAATGCATAAATTATTATTATTATTATTAGCACCGCGTCTTACTACCCGTTCGGGTTATACGCACTTACGCTAATGTGTAATGGTAGGGTGATTGTGAGATGAAATGAAGGACCTACAGTTTAACGTGTAATCCGAACCACGGCGGAGGCCTGGCATTCCCCACATTCACAAGATGTCTTGTCAGAGGTGAAGGAAGGGTTTGGTAATCAGATAAATCTATGCCGGGACCGAGGATTGAACCCCGTCCGCCAGCATAGAAGTCTGACACCTGACCCCTAGACCACCAGATCACCTACTAAAATGCATAAAGTCCTGGTGGTTTACTAGGACGCGTTGATTACAAAACAAACAAAAAAATCTGCTTTTCAGTGTGAGCGCCGAAATGTAATAGCATTTTCTCATGAAACAGTGTTGTGTGTCTGGGGGGAGGGGGGGAGGGGGTGTTTAGTTCACTACGTAGCTTAGAGCTTGGTGTAGCCTGTAGTCAACCCAATTCCAAGAAAACCTGGTTCTATTTCTGATGGGGTTGACATGTATATCGACCATTCAGTGCTGAAAAAAAAAGTGGCTTAAGATTTAAGGAGGTTGCCTACCTGTGACGTCATGACAGATCAAGATAGAATTGATAATGTTAGTAAATTTATATTTTCTCAGCTAGTTTTAAGGATATAACATTGAAACATAAACTTTACATTCTTAAATAGTTATAGAAAATAATCCTACGGTGCCACAGCATTATTATTTTTAACCTTGAAGTGTTTTTATTTGTTAAAGTATTTTTTATAAATCATCTACAACTTAAGCTATTTAGCTGGATCATGAAAATGGCCCGTAGGAGCCCTTATGCCAGGATGTAGATTAAAATAGTCCACGATAGCATATGTCTATCTTTCTAGAATAGGAAAAAAAAGTGATTTTAAAAAGAAAGTAAATGTTTTCAAGGTGTAAATAGTATAGCAAGTGTAAACTCGTCAGATGATAAGGGGAAGTGTTATCAACAGATAAACAAGAGGACTCGTGAGGTGAACTGCTCATTTTCTTCCTTCTCTTTCTATTCCGTGCATTGGCATATAAGTGTGATAGCGCTTAGACTGCTTAGGTGCGTCAAGTTAAGATGCAAACCCACTACGCAAAATAGCTTTGAAATCTCCCAAGTAGGCGACGTCGTTAAGGGAAGGGAGGTAGGTTACTGGTGAGTTCAGGGTTGGAAAGAATTGATGGAGGGGGTAACAAAGTTCAGAATTTTGATTGAAGGGGATGGGGGCAGCCAGATGGTGGTGGAAGAGATATATCCATGGTTGAAAGGAGGGGTTGAAGGTAGAAGAGTTCAGTGTGTGGGAGGGACTTAAGCGTGGTGATAAGATAGTTTTTGAAAGCGGGTGGATTTTGTGGATTGCTCTAAAGCTCATTGGTGGTGGTAGAAGAGTGTTTAGGGGAAGGGGGATCTTGAAGATTTCTATGAAGCTCATTGTAGGAGGTAAAAAGAGTTGTTAAGTGTTATGAAGCTCAGCGGAGCAGGTAAGAAGAGTTGTTAGTGTTATGAAGCTCATTGGAGCGGCTGGTGTAAGGGTGTTTAGGGGGAGAGGTTTATTGTAAAGATTGAGCTCAGTGGGGTAAGGAGATGGGTGATAGAAGTGCTTAGAGGGCAAAGAGTTGCGAGTTCTTAAAATTCGAACTAGTTTTTTTTCACTCTGTAACTAGCTATTTTGAAGCAGTTTACCATAAACGCTTATATACGTGTCGCAACCACCTTTAGATTATGCAACAGCTAGTCTCTTCTTGAAACATTATATATTCCTTCCCCCCACCTCCCCCCTACATCTGTTATTCAGTCAGTCCATCCGTCCCACCGTCAACGGGTGAATCCCGACGTAGTGAGGTAATCGGGTTTGTTTTTCGTTTACTATTCCACGTGCTCTCGCCCTTACTTCGTGTTATTGACAGGTTCAGTGCCGGGTCTGAATGCTAGAGTGCAGCTAGGGAAGATGGTCAATGTCACTTTATAACGTTGGTAGAGTGGTTAGAGTGCCCGACTCTAGAGGAAGATTGAAAGTAAGTCCAGTCACGGCATGAGTGGTGGCTACAGACAAGGAAAACATGCAGAATTCAGGGAAAACAGGGAAATGTCCCAGAAAATTTAATTTAAAAATAAATAAGGAAACCCCATGAAATGTATATACCTAATTCTGCACCTAAATACTTAAACAGAAGTGAAAGATTTTGGTTTCTCTCTTTTAACAAAATGCGTTGCTTAGATGTGTTATTTTACAAAGGGAAACAAATAATATATTAAACATTTAATATTGGGGAGGAAACAATTTCATACAATGTTTATTTTTAGTAACCGTTAGGACATATTTTTGAAAATATGTAATCAATGCAATCGACAAAATAGCCATTCATCAAGAGAAATTTAGAGAAATTTGTACAAAGGTTTAGCCGATAATTTTTTTTAAATATTTGATAAAACCTGGAAAAGTGTAAGAATTTATAGTTAAATTGTTCGGTTGGGTTTAACCTTATTTTTGGAGGTAGCTTGGACCTGCTTTTAAAGAATTTGGAACCTCCTATATTTCCAGAGATGACGCACTGTTGAAGAGTTTGAAAACCCCCTATATTTCCAGAGATTACTCACTCACTGTTCCAGAGTTTGGAAACACCCTATATTTCCAGAGATTACTCACTCACTGTTCAAGAGTTTGGAAACACCCTATATTTCCAGAGATGACTCACTGTTCCAGAGTTTGGAAACGCCCTATGTTTCCAGAGGGAAGTTGGAGCGTTGTTCCAGACTGTGCTTCATGTGTGAGTGAAGTTATGGGGGCAGGTCAAGCAACACGTGACATGCTAGCTACTGGTGTGGTTAACCGCTCAATACCTGCCCTAAGTTCCGAATACTCAACTTGACTTTTGACCGCCTCGGCTTTCTGGACCATAACATTTTCTTTACATCTCATCTTCTCACGGGATCTTTATTTTATGCGCTTCTTCCAGGCATTTCACATATGCCAATAGCTTGGTTTTACTTTGCATATGGATAGCTAGGAATAGATTAAATAATATTTTATTAAGTTAAAGAAAAATGGCAAATCGGTAATATTTAATTTTAATCTGACAACCCTAATTTTTTAAATGCGTATAGATAGTCTCATGCTCCCATTATTTGGTTCCCCTATCCCTAAATACCTCTGGTTAAGAACCCTTTTTCTAAGGCGTCTCTATCTCTCTCTCGCATTAGATTTAACTGCCTATGATAGTAGAACCCAGTTCGAATCTCAATCGGACGTAATAGGGGTGGTTTTTTTATAAAATTGTTTTCCAAGCACCATCAACGCAAGTCCCTAACACATTAAGAGTAATTAGTACATTCTGTGTATAATTCGAATGGGTAGTAAGACGCGTTGCTAAAGAAAACTTATCCTATAAAACCATTGACAATAAAAAAAATTACCACCACGTCTTATTATCCGTTTGCGTTAAACACTTATATACTATTTACGCTATTTGTTTTAGGGATAAAGAAGGCTATATATAGAGGGAGGGAAAAACCACCCTCACTACCCTCAACCTGGATTCGAACATCAATCTCCCCGTCACTGGCAGTCTAGTCTACTAAGAGAATAGTACCTTAGACCATGCGGCCACCAAAGCGAATAGTTTATTAAAGTTATTGGTGACATGATATTGAATGACATAGCTGTCGAAATATGGACTTCAAAAAATTATAACACGCTGGGAAAAGGTTTATTTAGGTTTTTTAAACAAATTGGTGTGCCACCTAAATCTTGTTCGCTTGCCTGTTCTGGGGGCAAAACAGTGTTTAAGAAACCGTAGCATTTGAATTAAGGCACAATCTCTCGGTTTATTAATATGATTATTAGATACTAGTTTACGCTTGAACGAAGAATGTCATTCGAGTTGAGTGTCTCCTACATTATTTTCCCACTCAACATCAACCGATTTGGGATAAGTGAAATAGTTTTATTTTTTTTAATCCTTATATTTCAATATTCTTATTTTTTAAGCTTGGTAAAATGGACTTACTAATCTTAATTATATTGTTTCTTAAGGTACGCATTTGGAAATATGTTTTTTGGTTTTACTAAGTTTCCTCTTGCTCACAAATATAAGACAACAGTTTGCAAATATGGGAAACATATTTGGCAAACAATTAAATAAAGATTGTTTCCCGTGCAAAAGTTCATTTGAGTAAAGATGTCTGCCGAGGAGGATTCTGCTATAGTTGGCGCTTTGTACGTAGTTCTTTCCTGTTCACAAAGACAGAAGAAAGCGGTGGTGGCTCGTACATTTCTTCGAAATGGTTCATAATATGCAAATAATTTTCTGACACAGCTTAAGATTCAAGAAGACAGGTTGTCTCAGAAACTTTCACTCGCTTTTACAAATTGTTGGTCCCGGGATGGCGAACGGCTTGCTTTGCTCACGTTTTTTTTGTCTTCCATAATGTGGGCAAACACGTAAACCATGTAACCCATTTGAAAGGATGACAATAAAGAGTTTCCTCTTTGGAAAACACAAAGGACGAAGGAAAAATTTTTGCAAAATGTTTTCAAATTGTTTTTATAAAATACAATATTTAATAAACAATGTTTTCGGGAAAATTTTTCCAAATGCGTACTAGGCTTGAAGACTAGAGAAAACTACACCACGAGGGACGTCTGGTTAGAGGTGTATTATTTATCTTAAGTTCCACGCAATCCACGGAGCGAGATGGGCTCTTTTAAGGTGGGCTCGAAAAGGATACGATAAAAGTCAATATTTTGCAGTATTCATATAGAAAAAAAATCCATTGAGATGAACCAACTATTTCCACAGAAGAAACATTGAGTTTAATTTTCTTCACATAGTGATCAAAATCTATAGAATATTTTTCATGAGCTTATAAAAGCATTTGACTAGAAACTTTTTAAATGAAAATAAAAAGTTCTTATAAAATTCTAGGACACCCTTGACAGATATTCAAGAACTGTTGATATCACAAAGTGAAGAAAATTGAGTTCTTTATTTCTACTGGAGTAATACTTTATTTATATTAGCTAAAAAGAAAAAATATATAGAACAAAAAAAAATAACTACCCTTAATTTGCATTACCGACTATCCCACCTTAAGGGGGCCACCTCACTAGGTGAGAAATTGCCTCGTAGTCATTAAACTCTAAAGCCATATTTAATCTTAGATATGTTATTTCTCGGTTCATGCCAAAATGAAGTCAAGAGTCCACCAGGGGGGGGGGGTTGCCTTAAAATCCATAAATTTTGTGTTTTATTAATATAATCTAAATTGTAAAAATGTAACATTCCTTAATTTTCAATGAATGTCTGAGCATATATGTGGAGCTTTGAGACTATGCCCGATGAAGAAAGGCTTTAGATTTAACCTTCTTTTAACAAATACAAATAGGCTCAAATCAGACAAATTTAAGGTATTTGAGAACTAGCAGTGAGCCTTCCTCTTTATTTTGAGATAAAAAGTTTCTTCGTTTTTTTCCCCCTTGCTTCGTATTGACCTTGCAAGCTAGCTGTAGGTGAGGGGCGAAAGGGAGTTTAAGCTTCGACAAAGTAGAGTAGTTTCATAAAACGACACATGCTTTTTTTTGCCTTATGACGATTGATACTTTCTCGCTGACTAAGGCAGCAGCCTTAACAAGAAGACATTCCTCAAAAAATGTTTAAAATTGACGTGTGTTTCTCTAGTATCACCCGGCATTGTTAATAGACCCCCATAAAGAGGGGAAGTTGTACTGTTGCCTCAGGAAATAACTTCGCCGGAAGGGGTTTTGGGCGTCAAAAAGTCGCCATGAAGTTGGCAGGAACGACGCAAAAAAAAGCAAACAAGTCTTGTGTATGGGAAATGGATCGCCTAGGAAGATAATAACAGGCGACGAAATGGAAATCAACCGACGACAACAAAGGAAAGGCCCAGAAGCTGCTACGAGAAAGAAAGTGATGTGTAAAATAAAAGTTGGGACGCACACACACATTCATGCCGTCGTTTCAATTAAATGTGTTAGTTTTTTTATAATAAAAAGTAATCCTCTTATTATTTCTAATTCTGTTCTCGTTAGTTTTTTCTTAAGACTGCCACACACACACACACACACACACACACATATATTCTCGTTAGTTTTTTCTTAAGACTGCCACACACACACACACACACACACACACACACACACACATATATATATATAAAAAATTTAACCTGGGTGTACCATCCTTTCTCACCCCTTCCCCTAGTGTGACGTAAAATGAGAATGCTTCCAGAGGCGACTCATGCGAGCTCATGAAAAAACATTATAAATGGATGTGGCATTGATAACATAAAAAAATGCTTAGATTTTAAGAAGGAAAATTTAATAAACTGTTAAAGTGAGTCTCTAAGAGTATTAATTCCAATAAGAAACATTGAAAGTGGCACTATTAGTGAAAAATAAACAATTGGATTTATACTTTAAAATATAGAATTCACATTATTTTCCATATTAGTATAAAACATGTATATTGAAGCATATTAATTTATGTTCGGTCCATAGCTTGCGTTTTGTAATAGCACACAATAAACACACAAGCCAAGACGATCTCTAATCATGAACTTAATACACTTTTTTAACACCGAGTCTCACTACTTGTTCGGGTTATACGCTTTTGTACCAATTTCAATAATTATTTTAGGAATTAGGAAGGCTATATTTAGAGGAAGTGTTTCCTTAGTTCGTAGATTACGTAAACTAGATCAATGTATTTGTTTCAAAACCAAACAATCTTAATATTTTAAATTTTATACCGCAGATACAGTATTTTAAGTAAGTTTAATGCTTCTATTCTAGCCTACACATTCTTTTTGGTCATTTAATAGAGATAATCAGATCTAATCCAACCTAATAATAA
The DNA here is from genome assembly GCA_902141385.1 of Timema californicum. Lineage (NCBI taxonomy): Eukaryota > Metazoa > Arthropoda > Insecta > Phasmatodea > Timematidae > Timema > Timema californicum. Next base: position 23,817 of record CABFOW010000689.1, read on the forward strand.
TAAAAAATTATTTAATTTACACTATTTCACGGTAAATATCTAGGTGGTGCAATATCCTCCTGTCTCTATCAATCACACAGACAAAATCTTCTCTAATGACAAGGGGGGGGGGGGA
>CABFOW010000689.1:23945-78613 GCA_902141385.1 Timema californicum
ACAAGGGGGGGGGGGGAGACTAAGGACGATTGCATCCCATTACGCCAACATTCTAGAAACAGCCTTGGTCAACAACACTGTTGGAGAGCGGAGAAGAGGCCATTCACGCAATATTCACCGACAGGTTAGGACAAGCGTTCATCTAGAGCAGCGATTCTTAACCGGGGGAAGGGGGTGTCGCTAAAGTTTTTTTTGGGTATCCTCAAAAAATAAAAGGTCATTTGATTATTACTGAAGTCTATTATCCTAAATTTTACGTTTTGGAAGACAATTCGATTATCGTAAGCATGTAAGTACAATAGACTCGATTTCCCGGGGTAATGGAGAGGAAGCACGGATACTACAAATAATAACTATTTGTTTACCATCGCCATTAAAAATGTGTTGCCGTTTGTGTCAACTTATTTATGTGAAAAGGGAATTTCCCCAATGGGGAATATTAAGACTAAGCAGTGAAATTTACTCCAAATCGACTCCTGCATACGAATATCATTAAGTAATACAAACTAAACAAGAATAGACAAATTAGCAGTGTGTGTTCAACAGCAGAGGTCCCATTAAATACACTAAAGTTAATTTCGGGTTTTTTATTTGTTATTATAATCCCTAAATAATGCCAATATTTTAGAAAACATCTTAATTATAAATATGTTAATAAAAACTAGGGGGTCGCGAAAATATTTTAGGATATTTCAGGAGCAGCGAGTAATAAAAAGTTAAGTACCACTGATCTAAAGTAAACATATTTTTATTAATCACATGAATCACCCCAGTACCCTAAGAAATGAAATAGTAGCACGTGTGATATCTGCTAGCACATTCACCTTGATCAGTACAGCAATAACGTTGAGTAAACATTTAATTACATTTACATAAGTAATTTCAATATAAACCGATACATTTCCTTAAAGAATTGTGTCTTCACGAACACTGAACAGTAAACAAAAACAATCGGCCGGTACCCACGACGTGAGAAATAATATTACAAACATGTTGCCCTCTACTGGGAATGAACCAAGAACCATAAGACCACGGTTATGACTACCAATGTGAACTGCGAAATAGAGTATTACATAAGATACGTGTGCACAAAAACGATAAAAACGGGAGTATCTTTGATTGTGTATATGGGGTAAGAGTAGGGGAGGATTTGGTATAAAGTCTAAAATAATTGGGTTTTGAACTTAAATGTTTTTAAACCACTATTATACACTATTACACCATCAATTTAAATTGTCATAATTGTAGAAAAATACTTAATACATGTACTTGAAGTATATATTATCTTTTGTCTGAATAAAGAATTGATTAAAAAAAAGTTGAGATAAAATAAATGGTATGTTGCACTGCACTTTTTATCATTTTTCTTAAAACATAAAAATGTTCTAAGAACATAAGATTAGTGAAATGAGATAATTTATATTGTTGCTGAATCATTCCACCAAAGATCGTAAATGAAATATTGTACACTGTCACAGAAACATTGAAAAGAAAGAGGAACATCTGTGTTCAACAAAGAGCGTGGCAACCAATTTCACATTTCAAATATCGCCAAACTATTGGTTTTATAAATATATGTTTTATTTAAATTATTTTTATTTTTAACAGTGCTACAACTTTACAAGGATAAGCTGTTTCGTATCTCAAATAGTTGCGAAGATTATTGGATATTTCTGCTTATGTAAGATATACTCAAAAAGTCGTTTTCATCTGTAAAATTAAGATTGCCATTTTATTTGTGATGTTAAACAGTGCCTAGATACAAAATTTAATAAATATTGTTAGAGCAGATTTAAAGAAAAAAAAATCTTTTTCTTTTTAAATTTCAGTAAATTACCCTTAATTTTACGGTTAGATATCTAATTCCACAATATCCTCTGGAGAGTCTTACTAAAATCTTAAGACACCAAGTTTTAGCCCGATTAATAAAATAGTTTTAGCTCTAGGCCTTGATAAAGACAGGCAGACAGCATCCCGAAACCCACTTTTTTTTTCATTTTTTGACATTTATCAAAATTCTCAAATGGCTCAATTTTTTTCCCCCTATCCAGTGTAGATTATGATCATTGGACCGTGAGTTTCAAATGATTTTCTGACCCCTCTTGGAGGAGGAGGAGTTGCAAAATTATGCTTAACATTGGAAAGGGAATTTGGAGAAGGGGGAGGGAAACATCAGGTAAGTACACTAAGATCCTCTCTAGTGATAGCTATTTAGGTTTGGTTCTTCAAATTCTAACACCTTACACTTGTAAAATATCTGTAGAACCGCTATAGTTGCTAGATAGCTAGAAAAATTACGAGTTGCCTCACTTTGTAAAGCTGTAATTAGTTTAAATACAACAAGAAAAGTTGCTATTAGTGGCCAGTAAATTAGAAAATCTTTAATTAGGTGTCATTCAATTAGAACAATTCAAATTATTTGCCAGCCATTTATTAAAGGTGCAAATAGCTGTGAGTCAATTAGAATACATGCAACTAGATGCCAGTCATTTAGAACACACACACGAAACTAGATGTAAGTCAATTAGAAAACACACACACGAAACTAGATGTAACTCAATTAGAACACACACACGAAACTAGATGCCAGTCAATTAGAACACACACACGAAACTAGATGCCAGTCAATTAGAACACACACGAAACTAGATGCCAGTCAATTAGAACACACACGAAACTAGATGCCAGTCAATTAGAACACACACACACTCAGCTAGATGCCAGTCAATTGTCCTGGCACTTTGTGTGATCTGCTTCAAAGTTAGGACCTCGCGCATCAATTTCAATTTGCGAAAGAAATGTTCATTAAATATATATTTATATATGTATTATTCTCTCGGTCGAACAAAGGAAATTAAGTTTCCACTCGAGTTGATAGGTCATCAAAGAGAATGCCATCTTTTTTTTTATTGGAATACTTTTTCCACTGTTATATAGAGTTTAATTAATTAATGTTCCGTATTTGTTTGAATGAGGAGCGAAGTAACTTGACCAAACTAATTTGGTCGCAACGCTTACTCATTACTTTACAACCTTTCTGTCGTACTCGTCTCCGGTTGTGCGAAACGAAGAGGGGAGTGCCCCCCCACCCCCACCCCCACCGGAGTCGTCGTCCTTCCCCCCCGGAGTCATCCCCCCCCCGGTAACTCGTCACTGAGCTATTGAACCAAACCGGAAATAAGACCACAACGAACCACAACCACCCTACAGTAGCCCCATGGCTTCTTTGGTGCTGACTGACAGCTGACGGCTTTGAAAAGTTACTAGACCAAATTATTTATCCCTACGCCAAGCCATATGGTCTGCAAAAACATGTGTTTATAGGCTGTCACTTCTGACAGTCAAAATTTAGGTATATACCTAAATGTTTACTGTCAGAAGTCAGCTGTGAGCTGTCAGTCAGCACCAAAGAAGCCGTGGGCTTACTGTAGTTTACTGGATATCAAAAAAGACGTGGCATGGACTAAGTAAGGTGAATTATTTGTAAACTCGACTTTATAAAATAGTGACACGTTCAAAAAGAAGGCTTGTTTACACACACGCGCACGCACGCGCGGGAATGTTGCTAGTCATTAGTATTAATCGAATCACTCCCAACGGTTACCAGAGTTTGGTTAGTTAGGCTTAAGTTGGGTTTAAGAGTTTCCACTGGTTACACAGTCATACTATCACTATCAGCTCATCGGGAAATGGAAAGAGCCTCCACGGGAAAAAAAACTAATACTCAGCACCACGTCATACTACCCGTTTAGGTTATATATTTTAGTACTAATTACGCTAATGGGTTAGTTAGGAATTGGGAAGGTTGAGTATAGTGGAAGTAAACCCACATTTGCGTGGAAGAAGAGTGGAAAACCACCCCAGTTCACCTGAGCGAGATTCAAAGCTCAAATCTCCCTGTCATCAGAAGTCTAGATCAACACGAAACTAGCACGTTAGCTAACTACGCCACCGAGGCTGTTTCTCCATTGAAAGGATGTACGATTAGTACATTCAGCCGTCTCCTGGGAAACGGTACCGGTGCATTAGTACTAGCTAATCTTTCCACGACTGGGCTACGAATGAAGTAGCCCAGACGCGCTATATATATTATTAGGTGTTCTGTATTATGACAGGCTCATTCCTTGTGAATTTAGACCTCCAATGCACCCTGTCCTCTGCCTCCTCCTTAAGCTCCAAAAATTTATTTTTTTCCTTCAAGTCATCTAGTATTTGAATCCTCCTTCCTAAGTTCCTCTTTCCCTCAATCTTTCCTACTATGTTAAAAAAAACGCTCTTATCTATTTTTCTCTGCTGGGTGCTCTATAATATTTTGAAAAAAAAAAACTGCATGAGGGGTGCGGCCTTAAGAGGAATTCTTTAAGTGACCTGTGGCTTTCCAGTGTGTGTGTGTGTGTGTGTGTGTGTTCCCCCCCCCACTACCTTCACGCAAATGCGGATGCACTTATAGAAATTCACCCTTTCTAATCCCTAACATATAAGCGTCGTTAGTACATATAATGCGTATAACCTGAACGGATAGTAAGAAGCACTGGGTTTTTTTAAATATAAAAATATTTTTTTAAATTTAGTAATATGCCTACAAATGAATAGGTTGGACTCTATATAGGTTCCAGAGTAAGGGTGTACCACTAGCATTTGATTAAAACACGTGATGGTAAATTGGCATCTCAAATTGGTCTATACTTTTCCACCTCATCTCCTCGTTTACACAGTCCACCCCTCGTGACTTCCCATCATACTAAACTGAACGGTTTAAGAGTTCCCCTCTCCCTCCGCTATGCTCTAAAAAAGTGCCATCAGAACCCAGCCCATTTGCCCTGACAACCTTATCTAGTAGAATACAAACTCTACGTTTAATTCAAGAGCGTGGACCAAACGTTTACTCTACAAGCAAGTTAACTACCTCAAGGAAACATTGACCCACACACAATTAGCTTCTAATCCGGTCGGTACCTTAGCTCACGGTAGATAGCGTACTTGCCTACTGAATTAAGGGTCCGAGGTTTGATTCCTTGATTAATTTTTCCAAATTTTAAAGTAAAAGTTTCTACTATCAATAGTTCTTTGAAGCGTAAAGCTTTCTCCCTCAATTAAAAAAAATGCTTAGTAAATTATTTTAAGAATTGTGTCATGTTCTTTAGATTTCGAGTTGAAATATCCCCTAGAATATCTTCTTTCAAAGAGGAACCGTGGTTTTAGATGTTAGTCTTGCAATAGTTATCAAAATTTAAAACAATCTGCCCTAGGTACTCAATCGATTGCTTAGAATTATATATAACTTTTTACCACCGCATCTTACTACCCGTTCGGGTTATGCGCTTATTTACTAATTACATTAATGGCGTAAAGGATTAGGACGGTTACATTTAGAGGAAATGTACCCGAATTTGAGTGAGAGGAAAATGGAGTATAATTTTGGAAAAAAAGACCCTCAGTTCACCCAACCGAGATTCGAACCTAGCTTTCCCCGTCATCGGCAGTCTAGTCTATTGCGAGAATAGCTCGTTAGACCACGAGGTCACCGAAGCAGGTAAAATCATAACTTCAATTAATTTAGAGATGAGCTTGGAAAATCCTTTCGATCACTCGTCATTGAAACCATGTACATACGTTATTCGGCCTAGGTTCAAAGAATGGCCTTGGCAAATTTCATTAAAATTGTTCCAAGCATTTCACTGTTATTGCGTGACAATTATCTGGACATAAACAAAATGACAAATGGTGAGATTAAAACATCACCTTCGTGGTCATTCGGTCTTCTGGCGTCACTTATTTAAATGCATCTAGAATTGGGGCCAAGCCACTTTTGGTGACCTTTAACATTCCTTTTAGAGAAAAATTTTTGTTGTATTTTTAAAATTGAGATAATCCGCATTCTTAGTTCCATTGTTTCATATTGTGAATAAAATGTCACTAGAGTAAGATTTTTTTTTTAATCCTTCTAGCGAGCAGTATTTTGATAGAAGAAAAGTGAAGAGAAACCAAATTCTTAGTTCCCTGGTAGACGTCATTTCCAGAGCACCCAGTCTTTTGTGTTGAACACGGGCCCGTGTGAAACCCGGCTGTTTGGGCGAACAATGGGCGACTCCTGCAGATTATCCTCTCTTCAGAGTATCCTGCTAAGTGAGACCCGTCGTACACAGAGTCGTTGCCAAAACCAGCGAGGAGAGAGGGAAAAGATAGGCGGAAAAAACCTACTCTTCGCACTATATTCGTTCGTTTGGACTTCATATATTTCTTAGTAGTTCGTTTGGACTTTTATTTCTTACTAAGTTTAATTTCTCTCTGGAATCTATAGTTGTTTTTTTAAAGCAGATATACATATTCAGAGAGATTTGTTTGTGGTCGAACGTGTTCATTTGGGATGAAACGCGTTTTAGTGTCTATACTTCTTAATTTTTTTTTGTGACGAAAACATATTTTCGCTATCTCATGAGCACTGCGTAATTAATAAATATTTTTCATTTTTTTTAAAAATTCTATTCTGCTTATCGCAAATATTTAAGAACTGTTGGCTCAATCTACTCCTCTACCGTAAAAGGCTGTGACTCCTATAATGATGGTTATGTGAATTAAACCAATAGGTCATCATTTGTCATTATGGCCAATCCTTGAAGTTTCAACAATTTTTAGCTTCTCTGTGCGAAGCTCAATATTTTACATGTTCTGTTTCAACATTATCATTTGTTTAATTCAACACTTGTATTGATCACTGCTTGAAGATTAACATTTGTTAAGCTTTAAAAGCAACACTTGCTATAACCTAACATTTGTTACGTGCACTGTACAAAGCTCAAAATTTGATTAGTTCGACATGTACTATGACCCACTTCGGTGGCTACGTGGTCTATGGCGCTATCTTGCAAGTGATTAGATTGTCGAAGACGGGTTTATCAAGGTTCGATCCCAGACTTGACGGTGGTTTTTCTAAATTGATTTCCACTCTTCCTATAAGCAGATGCGGCTGCTAAATTAAAGCTTACTATTCTCTAATACATTAGTGTAATTAGTACATCTAATCGTATAAACCAAACGAGTAGTAAGACGAGGTGCTAAAATAAGCATTATTATGTTCACAATACGAAGCTCAACTTGGCTATGCTCATTGTATGAAGTCTTTTGTTTTATGGTATAACTGGAAATTATGATTGAAAAGCAAATATTTTTACAGCTTTTAAAATGAATGAAACTCAAACTCTCATTTCTTTCTCATCCTTTCACTCAATCCTTAAGAAACAAAATGGTATTCTTTCGTGTTATACTTCTGAAATATATTTATCTCTTTTTTTACTTTTGCAACATGGTAGACTCTAAATACATATATATTTCTCCTTCTCATACCACGTAAGAATATGTCACTCCTCTTTGCAGATATCTTTTCAGAATCAATTTTCTTTTAAATGCTATCCATTTTTAAATCTTAAAAACAGTCATAACTTCAAACTAAAAAAGGAACTATTGAAAAAAACTGTCTTTCCAAAAGTGTCATATCTTTTATCCACACAGTATAAAATTCGAATATAGCAAATTATATGAATTCAATATATTCCAAATAAAATATTTTACTCTTCTTTCTGGGCTGTAAGTTTTCAAGGTATCGCAATATCACATTGTCCTTGTCTTACCATAGACAAGCAGGAGCCTCATAGAAAACAAGAGAAGGATGGGCAGCAGAAGGGCGCGTTACCGAAGCTTCGAGAATATTTTAGAATAAAGCGATATGCTGTGTAATGCGTTCAGACAGACTATGCCTAGGGATGGCAATTTGTCCTAATATATTCATATTTATCATTTGATGTATCGCAAGCTACAGATCTAAAGTTCTCATACATCGTTCAAATAAGGACCACCATTAGGGGTATGGAAATGGTGTGGCCGTACCCCCCCCCTCCCGATTTGTGGGGGAATCGAGGGGGGGGGGAATCCTCGCTTGCTTAGGTGTGAAGAGGGGGGAAAACAAGTAAGAAGGGTGGGAAATTTCTGATTGCGCGCTCTTATAGTTTATCTGGCAAATATTATGGACAGATTAAAAGATTACAATAAAAACATGGTTTGATTTATTGAACGAATGAAGCAATTTCTCAATTTTAACTCCACCAATTTTAATTTGTCCGTCCACGATGAAAATTTCTCAAGATAACTTTTGAACGCATTAATGGATTTAATTCTATATTGACACTTATTTTTTGTACCTTTATTCAGATCAAATTTGTTGGGGAAGAAAGGGTTTGAATCTGTCGGGTGTACTGAGGTTTTTCAAAATTGTTTTCCACGCAAGTGCGGGTACATTTTATCTAAATATAACCTTTCTAATTCCTAAAACCATTAGCGTAATTAGTACATAAGCGTAAAACCCGAACGGTTAGTAGGACGTGGTGCTAACACAAATATACAATTATGTCAAAAGACGTGGCGTGATTCATAAAATCCAAAGATATTCTTTACACTTTCCCTCCCTGATTTCAATTATGTTAAAGGATATTGAACCGTGGAACACTTTAACCTCATCATGTGTTTATCTTCTATATTAATTGACGTGGTCCACCAATTGATGACCCTCAAAAGAGACAGCTAAAACACGAGGAAAAATTACCCGTTGCGGTTTTGGAGGTAATTAAGTATGAAAGAGAAATACTTTCTTTTAAGAGCTTTTATTTAGAACTAAACGGATCTTCGTGACATTTTTTAATGAAGAGATAATGGAGAACTAAACTCTTAAGTATAAAGTAGGCACAACAACCCAATCAAGGTAATTTATATCAGAAAAGTACAAGTGATTTTTTGGGGGGTTGAATACTAAAAAGGAAATGTTTACGGAGCGTTGACCACCAAACCACACCGCACTCCATTTAGGATGGTTGTAAATGTTTTCTCAATACGAGCGAAAAACAAGTGATGGATGATATGACACCACAAAATGCTAAGTTAATTTAACTAAACCTAGCCCTAACTTAACTTAGCCTAGTCTAACCTAACCTAATTCAAGGTTGTTAGGGCAGAATTAATATCCATCCGTAGGTCTAGTTTCTGTTATAATCCTCCTGATCCGTGATCGTGGCCCAACAAAGCTATGACTATAATCCACCTGGTCACTGATCGTGGCCCAACAAAGCTATAGCTCTAATCCGCCTGGTCACTTATCATAGCCCAACAAATCTATGACAATAATCCACCTGGCCACTGATCGTGGCCCAACAAAGCTATAGCTCAAATCCGCCTGGTCACTTATCATGGCCCAACAAATCTATGACTATAATCTACTTTTACTTTTTAGTTAGTTTTATTTTGTTTTATTACCTGAACAATTGAGAATATGGATGAATGTAAGTTTAAGGGCTGTTTACATAATTTTAGTCTTGTCTCGAGGGTCAAATAAGCTCCTAGTTCACCAAAGTGCAGGTTGGTTCTTATTTAATGGAATATTTATTTGTAACCTGGTACAGGGCTTTTTTTTCGACTATTTTGGAATTATTTTTCCCGCGGGTATGTGTTTGTAGAGAATCCATTTCTACCATTTCTTTTGCTCGGGCTTTGGCTGATAGTGGCTTTTTTTCCACTCAATTTAATCATCTCATTTATGTCGCTAAAATATATAATTTCTGTCACTCTTATAGCATTTTAGCAGTCAACTGTTAGATCCGATTCAGAGTTGATAAACTTAGTATTAAAACCCCAGAAAGGAATAACCTTTTATTTAATACATATATTTTGTGGTATTAAAGCAATTTTGCTATTTTTCTAAATATTTACTTTTGAATTATTACTTGTTTTTCTGTGTAGGTGAGTGGCTTTTTGAGAGAGAGAGAGGTATGAGTTGCGTCCATCTAATTAGCACTGTGCTGTCTATCATGCTGTCTTAAATTTCAGATAGAAACACTCATCTTCTCATGTCGCCATCCCTCGTAATAGCCAAGCTTCCTCAATTCTGGTCGTTAAATGACTTTGGAAATATTTTGAAGGTTTGTTAGGTTAGTTTAAGTCAGGTCAGGTCAGGTCAGGTCAACAGCTCAAGGCGCAATTAGTACGTGGTTGTAAAAATGTGGGCCTGCAATTCCCCGTCTCTTTAGAGGTATCAAATCATGCGGCAGCAACCCACCTGAAGCCCTTTTCGTGTTTGTTTCTCTTTAATTAGATTTTGTTATTTAAACTATTTTATACAGAATGAAATGTACTTTTTTTTATTTGGTTTTATATACATTTTTCTGTATTTTTATTTGTTTCCGGTCTCGACTGCTGGCTAGCACAATAACTAATGAAAAAGAAGTGATAATTTTTTTATATTCGTTTTATTAGTTTTTTGTAACTTTCATATATTGTTATTCTAACCGTGTTATATTAGAGCTATGTCACATAGCCAATAATTTTGTACTTAAATAAGTTACTTAGCCACCCATATCTTAACTCAAATACTGTTCTTCTAGCCCTGTCTGATGTTGATTGAAACAAAAATTTAGAAAATTCAAACCTCTTCATTTGCGAGCAATATTGATAACATTTTACTATATTATTTGTGTTATTCTATAGGTATTGATAATATCTATCAAAAGTGACACCTGCAGATAACATAACTTAATTAGTGAATATATTACTATTATTTCAGTAGCTTTGGCAACTATCAGCTACTGTTCTTCCTACCGAAATTGGGGTATAGCTATGTTGAGTTCTTTTTTTTGTATAGTTTTAGTAACTTCTGCACTTTCAAGGTACTGTTTTTTCAACCGTGTTCTTGGCTTAGTTGCCATCACCGTACTTTTTCAAAACCTTGTTCATTTTCTGAAAGTTTCCTCCATCTGCCAAGTGTTGGGGAAACGAGAAGTCATCTGGGCACAAAGCAGCAATATTGTCTTGATAAAACTAAGAAAGTGGATGAATAATTATGTAAGGTCCTTTGTCGTCACACGGCCCCTTCTGCCCCCGAAGCGTAGAAGCCATGTTGTTTTATTCCACAATGCTCTTTGCTCAGAGGGGCTACCTGCAATAAGGTCATTCTGGGGTAGACGAATAGGACTGACGGAAACAGGTTGGTTTTTTTTGTCACGCTCAGGTTTCCCCTGGTTTGTAGACTGGCAGTGAAGCGGATAGCTATGGGGGACAAATTCTGGCATATGGTACCAGGTGTTTCATCGGCTGAAACGAAACTGCTGATAGTGCTAAACAAGGTGAAAGGAGGAGGCTTAAGGCAGTTTGACCTTTTCATTTGGCGTGGAATTGCAGAGCCATGGGAACAAACTGTTGTCTTAGAATTTTTATTGTTTTGCAATTTCCTTTTCGAAAATGGGTTGTTCAAGAATAGAAGCATGTTTATTAAGTTACTTTTTTTTAATATATATATACACACCTCTATAATTTTAACGTTGATCAAATATCGATAAAATTGATATTTTTCAATAGAAAACTGCTGGCTTCATAACAAAAAATAAGAGAATGTAATAATTAATAAACATCAATACATTATATTAGAAGGGGTGTTGAAAATATTAACATACAAATTTCTCTCATTCTCTAAAAAAACTGAAATTTACAAAAGTATGATTTTTCCGCCAGACCTGTCCGTTAGTTAGCGTCATTTAAGGTTTTTTTGATCCATCCGTTATTGTTGGTGTGAAAGGATACTTTGGTCAGTTAAGAAACGCCATGCCTTTCACCCTCCCGCCCACCATACCACAAAATAGGTTTTAGACTTGCACTGCACAGGGTCAAGGGCCTTAAGGTGTTATGACCTTAAAGTTCACGAATGGGATTAGATATGTGAGAAGAAAAAAAATACCTACTTGAAAATCTCAAAGCTATTTTGAGAAGTGGGTGGAATCAGAATTTGACGCACCTAAGTACTCTTAAGCACTATTACACTTCGACACCAATATACAACATATAAAAAGAGAGGAGAAAATTATCAGTTCACCCTACCAGAACTTGAGTTTCTCAGTTAATAGCACTTCCCCTCTTCCTCTGACGAGCTTACACGGTCACTATTCTTTGAACCTTGAAAACATTTACTTGCTTTATTAAAATCACATCTTTTGGTTTCCTATTTTAGATAGAGAAATGCTACCACTGAATTTTTAAATCTATATCCTAGCAGGAAGACTCTTACAGGCCATTTTAGTGACCAAAGCCTAAGTTTTAAATGATTTATAAAAAATACGTTAGCAAAAAAAGAGCTACTTCAAGATAAAAGTTAAACAATTTTGACAGTGCAGGACTATTTTTAGAACTGTATAAAAATTTTTTTTTCGCTTTAGCTTTATATATCTGAAACTCAATGAATAGAACGTAAATTAATTAACATAGGAGATTCTATCTTGACCTGCCGTAACGTCATAGATAAGTAACGTCCATAATTATATACGGAAACTTTTATCTTTTGGAAACAATTTCAAATTTTTCTCTTTAGGGGAAAAAAAATTCCGGTGATTTAAATGAGTTGAATTAAAAATATAACGGCCACTCCAGTTTTTATCTCGCACACATTTATCGACTACAGAGCTTGGTGATTGTATGTGTCATTAATGTCAGGTCACTTTTAAGCCAGATATGTTAAGCTTTCATCATCATTATTATTATCGATGCATTTACGAATAAATATACTGACCAAGTGAAAATAGGGCCTATGGTCGTTAATCTCTGTTTTTAGAGCCAAGCCACTACGTTTCACTCGAGTAGCTCATTAGTCCTCACTAGTCTGAGTTGACCCCGTTCCAGACACACTGCTTTGCAGAAAATCTAAAAGCGCCAGGAATCGAACCCGGGCGGGACCTTTAAATTTATTTTATTAATTATTTGCTAACAAATTATCCATTTCCCTTCCCCTCACCCATCTCAAACATACTATTTGATGCCCTTTTTAAAACTCATAATATTCTCCATGTACTCCAGTGGTTTCCAAACCGTGGGTAGTGACCCAAATACGGTCGCATGGAGGATGTTCCTGAGGGTCGTAGAAAGGTCTCTATTTCTTTTTCCAAACATTCTGAAATATTACATTCACAAACACTCCATAAAATTGGACACTAAGGATATTTATTGTTATATTTACAATATCAACACTGTTTAGACAAAGTTTTGAATTCCGCCTGTGGAGGGAATTTTGGACCCCAGCTCAAGGACAAAAAAAAATGACTTAAAACTCTTGTCTACCTTAATCTCACCTTAAGGTACTTATTCTATTTATCCCAAAGGTTAATCCGCTAATTCCTTGGGTCTAAAACATTTTGTGGTATGGTGGGCGGGAGGGTGAAAGGCATGGCGTTTCTTAACTGACCAAAGTATCCTTTCAAGCCAACAATAACGGATGGATCAAAAAAACCTTAAATGGCGCTAACTAACGGACAGGTCTTTATTAGGCACGTTCAAGTTATAATTTGAACGTGCCTAATAAAAAGTGGGAGAAGGGTAACTTAGTGGAAAAGCAACACCACAAGACCATTAAAGAATTGATTTGATTCTTATGATCGGGTCAAACTATCCTTTCTTGTAATACGTATATGTACTAAATATGCTAATATACTAGGGACGAGGAATGTTGAATTAATAGTAAGAGTATCCACATTTGTATGGAGGGCAGGTGGAAAAGTTTTAAAAAATACCCTCAGTACACTCGACCGGATTTATAACCCCAATATTTCCGGCTTAGGTAGTCCAGTTTATTGCGAGAGTGACGATTCAGACCCTACGGCCACCGAAACTTAAAAAATAAATTTACTTTTATTATCGTGACTTATTACCCGTTTGGGTAATTCGCTTATTTACTAATTACACAATTTGGCTTTAAGGATTATGAAGATTCTATTTAGAGGAAGTTTACCCACATTCACCTAGAGGGAGAGTGGAAAACTATTTTAGGAAAAACTCATTACATCCTGTCGAGACTCGAACCTCAATAATCCCATCATTGGCAGTCTAGTCTACTGCGAGAATAGCGCGCTAGAACATGCGGGCTACCGATGCGGGTTTTAAATAATTGCTCACCCACATGTGAAGACGATGATTGTTTGAATTCTTGTGAAGTCAAATTTTGTTCACGGACGGGATGCAAAATTAGGTGAGCTACAAGTGATTCGAACTTTATTATTATTATTATTGTTTCTTACTACCCGTTCGGGTTATACGCACTTACGCTAATGTGTAATGGTAGGTTGATAGTGAGATGAAATGGAGGACCTACAGTTTAACGTGGAATTAGAAACATGGTGGAGGCCTGGCATTCCCCACATTCAAAAGATGGCTTGTCAGAGGTGAAGGAGGTGTTTGGTAATCATGTGCCGGCACCGAGGATTGAACCCCGGACCCCAACATAGAAGTCCATCACCTTACCCTTAGACCACCAGGTCATCTCTCGAACTTAAAAATAGGTTATTCTTTAAAAGTGTACTATTGAGCCACTTTTATCCTGATCACCTCAGATGTATAGAAGATTTTTAAGCCCAAATAATAACTTTCACTGTGACACTACAGGAAGGGCTGTAATTAAAAAAGGGGATTGGGAGGTGAGAGAAAAGAGACTACTTAATATTCAGGCCCCCATACAGTAATTTGCAGCTGACGCGGAATGAAGGGATACAAAAGTTACATTACAACTAAAACTACTGTTATGCGAACCAAGAATGATACCACGTAAACTCTTAGTTTGCTCGACCTAGCGTAATGTTCACTAGTTATTTCCTGTCTACAAGCTCCGTATCCGTAAAAAGAAAATACTACACAAAAACATCCCTATGTATACAAAGTCTAGATTCGTAGATTCGTTACCCATAGCACTTCGTAGAAGTTGAATCAACTTTAACTTTCTCAAGGACTTAAATTTAATTACATCTGGCCACATAGAACCAATCACAATTAGACAAATAAGCGTGAATTGAAATGAACGCATCATTGATTAAGACAATCGTTATTTTAGCCGAAAACATTTTTTTTTTTAATATGAAAAGGTTGATTGTGTCATTTTGACGAATTTGATTTTACAATGAATTATACTTTCCCATTGGGTGACTTAAAATCACGTGATTAATGATGAGGGTTAAGGATATGCAAAAGAAGTAAATAATTAGAGTAGTTTTTATTCTCCTTCCACTTAAATGGGGGTACACTTCTTTTAAGGTCAACCTTCCTCAACCTAACTCATTGTGAAATTAGTACATATGCGTAAAACTTGAATAGCTACTTGAATAGGTGGTGGTAAAACAAAAAATCTATATGGCATCAGTATCTCAAATATTTGCTGCCGCACTTAAATATGTACACCACATATCCCTATCTTGAGCTAGTTCTATCCGTCTACCACATTACACCCTATCCCTATATTGAGCTAGTTCTATCCGTCCACCTCATTACACCCTATCCTGAGCAAATTCTATCCAGTCCAACTCGTTAAACTCTGGCCCTCTCTTGAGATAAATCCATTCGGTCCAACTCATTACACCCTATTTCAGGTAAATTCAAATATTTTCCTCCCATCTGCGTTTAGGTCTTATCAACAAGTTTAAAAATTAATACTTTGAACGCGAATCTAGTTTATCCCAATCACGCTTGATGCGCTGTACACAGTAACCGTGACTACCCAAACAACGTCTGGTAATGAGTGCTGGGTATGTAACTCATCATTATGTAAACTTCTTCATACTCTTCATTTCATTTTTTACCTAATTTTCCTAAGCCCTTTGATTTTGACCACCATAAATTTCTTCCATTCCTGTAATGTGAGAGACCATGATTCTCAGCCATAAATGACCAAAATCTCATTACCAGCTTGTTAGGTTTTGACCGTGATGGAGAGGCCAGGCTTCGAATCCTTCCCAGGTGAACTAGAGGGGTTTTTAATTATCATTTTTACCTTTAGACTACGCAAAATAATGTTGGTATGGTTTCTCTAAATTATATCTTCCTAATCCCTATCTCATTAGTGTGGATAGCCCGGATAGATCGTAAGATGGGCGGTGTTCTACTTGTCTTCTCAAAATAATGACATTTTTTTTAAATGCCACTTTTCCTTCGTAATAAGTTTATATTACTCCCATTTGACATTTTTATTAATCTATATATTCAGAGCTATAGTATAAAATGTATTATATTTTTAATGGATTTGTAAAATTATCGCACAAAATACTAGAATTTACAAATATATTCATTAGTAACATTTTTTATTACTACCGCTTCTTACTATCTGTTCAGGTTATGTACAGTAGCCCCATGACTTCTTTGGTGCTGACTGACAACTCACAGCTGACTTCTTACAGTCAACATTTAGGTATATATCTACATGTTGACTGTCAGAAGTGACAGCTGCTAAGCACACGTTTTTGAAGATCATATGGTTCGGCGTAGGGATACATAATTTGGTCTGGTAACTTTTCAAAGCCATCAGCTGTCAAGTCAGCACCAAAGAAGACATGGGGCTACTGTACACACTTATATAGGGTAGGGATGAAGAAGGGAGTAATATAGAGGTAGCTTACCCGCATTTGCATAGGACAGTGGGAAACCATTTTAGGAAAAACTCCTCATGAACCCAAACGGGTTGTAAACTCCGATCTCCCCGCCACGAGCAGGGCAGACTAACACGAGAGTGACTCCAGACCATTCGGCCACTAAAGTGGATGACCTTTGTGCTAATCGATGCACTAAGAAAATACGAAGCAGACAGAAAATACGTTTTTTTTTAAAATTCGAAAACAATGTTATGATTGTTGATAATTTTGTTACGTTTTAAGACAGAAAATACGTTTTTTTTTTAAATTCGAAAACAATGTTATGATTGTTGATAATTTTGTTACGTTTTCTTGGTTGAGGTTATTAAAGCTATGGCTACATGGAGCCGAACCGCATCGCATTTTATAGCAAGCGGCTACATGAGCCGCACCGGCGCACCGCACCGCAAAATTGGGGGGCAATGCTCTCGATGATTCGTCCGCGCCGGTGTGGTGCGGTGCGTTGCGTTGCGGACTTTTTGTAGCCACTTGCATTTAAAAACATGGATAGCATTCCACCGGAAAAATGCGGTGCTGTTCCGTGTATCCGGACCTTAAGTAGGAAAACCAAAATATAAGCTTCAATATCTGTATGTTTAATGGTAGTAAATGTTTGTGTATGTGTATGTGCATCATCTAAATTGTTTGATATAATAGTCTAATTACACACGTGGGGATATTGTTGCCTTTCAATTACAGTTACTAGATTAACAAATTTAATTACATATGTATATTTATTTAACTATATCATATCATCACATGATCAAATGGAAACTAATTTGCGGTGATCCACCCTGCAAGGTATAAATATTTGTATACACAGGGGGGTGATTAAGTTTAGCTACTTTTATTATTTATAATAATAATGTTTTAGAAATTTTATAAAGTGAAATAATCTTTAGTTGGGTAAGTTTAATATGTAGAGCAGTGTTTTTCCAAAATATGGTACGTTTAACACGTAGGATTAAAGAGAGATATGGGGACGAGAGTTTTTTTATAAATGTTTTTGATTTCTTATCACGGCGTCTTACATTACACTTTTGGGCTATATGCATTTTATATACTAATTACACTAATTTGTTAGGGACGAGTAAGATTGAATTTTAAAATAGTGCTCAAGGGTTTACTTGAAAGGAGAGTGAAACATAATTTAATTACACCCAATTGGGATTTGAACCCAGATTTCCCCTCTCCATCAGCAATCCATTATATCGCGAGAGTAACGCTCTAGACCAGGCGCGTCAAACTCGTTCATAAAGGCCACATTGAAGATTAAAAATACTGAGTGGGCTGCATTTCAAAAATATATTTCAGTATTTTAATCATCCAAAGTATAACGAATTCCAACTTTTTTTTTTTTTACAAAATTTTTACCAAAAATATGCAACCTTTTATTTGCCACGATGATTTTATTCTCAAACGAGATCCTAAGCCAAAATAATTATTATCGGTCCTAAATGTGTGTCTGCAAGTCAAATATAGTTGGCTCATTTTAATGTGAGTGAGAAAACAACTTTTAACGTACGTATTTGTTGACTGACTTTGCACATATATGGCTCGTAAATTTCACATTTATCGGTAATAATTTAGGCCTTTTGAAATAAGAGGAGAATTGGTTGGCCCACAAACCTCACATCTCAGAATTCTCAAAAATGTTAAATTCCTAAATATCACATTAAAAAATGTTTTATTTCCTCTACGTTTATGAACATAATTGTCACATTGCATGATGGTTCATCATAAAGTCCGTGGGCCGCAGAGAATCATTGATAGGGCCGCGAGTTTGACATGTCCACCTTAGGTCCATGATAATATACACGCGCCTATGACGTAGCCACGATTTGCAGGATATTTGCTTGGCCTTACTTACCCAGCTTTCTTGTCACTACGTTAATGATATACCATTAGTTTCCAGCATGCAGCCGCTTGCTTACAAGCTACGGCCAGGAGAAAACGCAAAGTGCAAACTTGAGAATGGTTTAAAACACTGTACAAACTAAGCGCGAGTAGCAGCTATTTTATAGGAATGAACGCAACCAACAAATGAATGCGACAAAGCACAACATAGCCTACAAATTTACTAACTTGAATCATAGAGAATGTTAAGAATGTACTGATCTTCATTCCACACAAACGAGATGTTTACTAACATTTAGATCAAATATAGTTTGTTTTTTTAGAAAATAAAAGGACTAGCGCTACTACAATTCATCCAAAATGTTTCTTATTAAATGTCGTGCCCATTGTTGTGAGGGATGAGATGCATTTAAAAAGGTAGTTTGTGATGTTATGTGTTGTTTCCAACTGATACTTGTTTACTCGCAATACAGTACAGTATCCTTAAATCTACAAATTAATTTAGTTAAACTATTGCAATGATTTACTCAAGTTCAGCACTTCTTGTGTGTTCATATGCATTAATTCCCAAAAGGTCCCACTCCATTACTTGATAGGTTAAAAACGATTTATGTAGTCCATTTGGTTGCTTATATTTAAACAAATATGGCGACTACTCAAGCAATAGGCAAGATTAGCGATTAAAGTATTGCCAGCTGGGTATGTGCAAACAGATGCGTGGTTGACCAATTTTTTTCAATTCACATATCCTCCAAGGTAATATCCTCAATGGAAAGGGGATACCTTTCCAAGCAAGAAAGATATTGTTTATCGAGTCAATTTTGTATTTTGAGTATGTACAGGCAAGCCCAAATCATTGCTGAGGCAACTGCAGATCTTATGGAGAAAAGCTTTATCTTTGCTCTCTCGCAGTTAAATGTTGTCAAATATCCTCACTCTGTTATGTTAGATGGTGATGTGCTGGGGAAATAGGGGGAGTTACTGGTAACGTTGACTAACCAGCGTTGCAAAAATTATCTTATATTTGAGGAGAAATTGGCCACACAAAAACGAGATAATGACAACGATGTTTCCCCATAGTAACCATACAGTTCCCTGTGATGATATCCAGTGAATCAGGACACGTGCAAGGCGACATAAGCGAATCTACATAATAGGTCTGATAAACAAATTATTGCAGATTTTGACATGATGTCATGACTTTGATTATCTTACCACTGAAGCTTTATTAAACTTTGCAATGACAGATTATACTTTCCAAGATTGTATTTATTTGTATATTTTTTTATTAGGACCTTGAAGAGAAATGTTTGTTAGGCCATGGTCCAGAGATGGGCATTAGTCTTGTGAAGGTCACTTATGCTAAGGAATGTGAAAATCCTTACTCATTTTGCCTTGCATACTGTAAACTCCTTTTACTAGGTAGTGACAATCTTAACCTTAATGGTTTACACTATGGCCTTATCCTATAAACTATACCATAATGTAATACGTCAAGTTAAGTTTGCAGACTGTATATACTATATATATATATATATATATATTTATTTACATTTTGAGAGTTGTTTCAAATAAAAAAGTAAAAAAAATCTCTACACACCATTAATACACATTTTCAGACAATTATTTCGTGTGATATAGCTTAGTTAAATCTCTTAAGACATAGCATTTATTGTCCTCAATCACTGCATTCTCTATTAAAGAATATGCCCTACATTTGATGAATTTAAAACAGATTTTTTTATGCGAGGGGTATGGTGTATAAAATCTTGTTTTCTTTAAATTATTTGGTTTATAGGAACGCTTTCTTTCGAAGCTGTGTGTTTTTTGAGAAAGTGCTAGTTGGTTTTCTACTTGTTACGTGACTGATATAAACTCTAAACATAACCACTTCTGGGAAACTTGGTTAAGATATGTATACGTCTGGAAGACTTTTGTTTGAAATATTGATACGTCTGGAAGACTTTTGTTTGAAATATTGATACGTCTGGAAGACTTTTGTTTGAAATATTGATACGCCTGGAAGACTTTTGTTTGAAATATTTATACGTCTGGAAGACTTAGGATAACATTTATCCTCTTGGGAGAATGGTAAAAACTAATTCTACTTCTGGTAGACTTAAGTTAAGACGTATTCTCTGTCTGCGAAACTGGTTCAAACATCCTTACTCCTTGCAGACTTTGGTTCAGACCTCCCAACTTCTGGGAAATAAGTGTTCATATCTCTATCCCTTTTTGGGTGACTTCAGTCCCAACCTCCCCTTACCCATTTTTGGAGAGATCAGGCTCAAAAATATGAGTAACGACATAACTATTTTGTCTTAAAGAAAAGTACGTGAAATACCCCAATCCTAAAATAAGTTTCGATGCTTGTGTTGTTTAATTTAACCTCCATTGTGAAGAACGTGTCTGCTGGTACGTGGTTCAGTGAATGGAGGTGTTGAGTGTTAGCTAACACAGTCTACCATAATGAGGGAAAGGTTGTCCCCACATGATGTAGGGACAATTTACTGTCAAGGGAACTCGGGAGGGTGAGGTTGGTAGAACTGGGATCAATAGGACTGCGAAAGCCGTCATAGCTTGACGAGTGTTGACCTCGATGTTTGCGGTAACGCTACGGTAGTTTTCAAATGGAAGCGACTCTGTGTAATAGTACGGTAAAAAAAACACGTTAAATGTCAAGGAATTATTTAACTCATCGAGTAAAATTATATTTGATGATTTTGGGAAAACGATTAGCTCTCTTACCTCCTTCAGTGGCCACATGGTCTCTTAAGACGTCACTCTAGTGTTATACTAGACAACCGATGACAGGGTGGTATAATTTCGTTCTGGTGTAGTGAGGGTAGTTTTCCCTAAATGTTTTTTCACTCCACATCCACGCAACTGCGAACCTTTCTCATCCTTAACTCATTAGAGTAATTAGTACGTAACCTGAACAGGTAGTAGGATGTGGCAATAAAACAAATCTCTATTCTTGTTTTTAAAACTTTGTGATAAAAAGGGGAGGGGGTGGGGTTTTTTCGTGTCTGAATATGCATCCAGATTTTAACTTGCGTTTAGAATTCCAATAATTGATTAATTACGCATGAATAATGTAGGATTCAGAGGAAACGTACTAGTATTTTGTGGAGGGAGAGTGTAAAACCGAATAGGTCACCCTACACCCAGCCTGGTTTTGGATCCGGTACTTACCAACTAGACAACCAGGCGAGATTAACTTGTCATTTAGATAACGTGTCCATTGTTGATGTTGCTTACAGAGGTGTCTTTCGGTGACAAGCTTAGGCTTACCTTGCTTGGTTCCGCTATGGTATGGCTTGTAAGATAATCATAGGGTGGTATGCATGAACGTATAATGAATGCTTAGTGGGGCGATAGTTGACTCGGGACCACACTATCGACCTACTAAGCATTCACTATACGTTCTCGCATACCGCCAATAATGTAATAATACATCAAAGGTACGTTTCAGGTTAAACTGAGTATAAAATCAAGCTTTCATGAAAAAAAATTATCCGACACCTGGAAAAGTTACTACGCCTACTTTGACGTATTCATACGCCAGTTGATATTATCTACAAATGTAAATTTTGATGAATAATATCCGTACTTATCAATTTAACACTGATACAATAGTAAACTGTACGAGTGTCCGAAGTTCGAGTTTTAAATCTGAAGTGAAGTTGAAGCGAATCTTGACACATGCAAGGCAAAGCTGAAGTCAAAGAAGAGTTTTTTCCCTTATGCTGTCACATGACACTACTCTTAAATTTAAACTACCCATTAAAAGTGTATCTAAGTGAAGAGAAAGTTAAAGATGAATAACAAAAAAAAGTAATTTTAATTTATCTTGACCCCCCGAAGGGAGAGGTATTGTGATAAAAAAAATTGCTCGAAATTTTGATAGATGTCTACCATTCTACCGATTGAGCTGAAACTTATTAAAGTGTCTTAATAAGGTCCCCCCACCCCAAGAGATTTTTTAAATTATTTCGGTAGTGTTTACCAAAGCTCAAAAAGAGACTAAATCGATTTGCTCCAAATCCATATTACTTAATTTGGTTGAATTTTTTGTATCAAGGTATAACATTA
Organism: Timema californicum; assembly: GCA_902141385.1. NCBI lineage: Eukaryota > Metazoa > Arthropoda > Insecta > Phasmatodea > Timematidae > Timema > Timema californicum. The sequence continues at coordinate 46,364 of CABFOW010000689.1, forward strand.
AAAACAAAATGGCATTTCTAATTTTCCTATAAAAATTCCTTTAAGAGTACTTCACATAAAATGCAGAAACTTCCAATTTTGTTTTTACCTTCACAACTATTTGAGATAAGAAAAACTTGTTGTAAAGTTGTAGAGCTATTGAAAATTAAAATTATATGTTTTAAATGTATTTTTATAGAACCCGGAGCTCTTTGATAATTAAATATGATTGTTTTACTCTGTTTGAGAGAGAAGTTAAATATGATTGTTTTACTCTGTTGGAGAGAGAAGTTCCTTTGTTCTCAATGTTTTTGTAAAAGATTATATTATTTCGTTGCACAAATCTCATGAGTTTTTTTAATTAAAGGTTCCTATTTTAATTTAAAATGGAGAGAATGTCTGCGCACTTCATCGTACAATTTATTTTTATACTAGGATATCTAAATAAATGTTTCCATGCTTATGTTACAGATGTAATTTATTCTCTGTAGTCGTTAAAATACTGTTTATTAGCAGCTCTTGCAAAATTATTAATTGTTGAAATATGTCAAATGTAATGTGTGTTTGTGTGTATATATATATATATAAATTTATATATATCCAAGTTTCTTCTTGATTCAAAATATTAAGAAAATTAGAAGGTTACTCAAATTGTCGAAGTCGAAGCAAAGGAAATTTATTGTTCAACTTTGACATTTCGAAGCTTCGCTCACCTCTAGTTAAATGTAATCATTTGTTACTATACTTTTTTTTTCTAAAAGTATTCTACAATAGCTCCATACCTAACCAAATTTTTGTGAAATAGCTTAAAACTTTTTTTAATGAACATAATAGTAAGGTGGCTAGCTTCTCCAAAAGTTAAATTTGACACCTCAGATAATAGGTTTTGATTAATTTTTTTAGGTATTTAACAAGCCATTTCTGAACCGACTGATTATATCAGAACACGAGCATTTCTATGCGTGAGATCTAAAGGGCCTACCAATGTTGCTGTGAAAGGTATTTTCACATACCTTCCAGGTTTATTTTACATGCCACAATCGACATGGGACCAACATCATTACTTCCCCTCCGTAGGAAGTTGTGCTATTGATTTTTATCGTCCAAGAAAAGTCCTTTGACCCCGGCTTGGTTTTTAACCCACGAACTTCGGGTCCTTAGGCGAGCACCGAAGTCAAAATCTTGATCTTAAAATATATTTTACAAAAGCAAATCTCGCAGAAGCTGAAAAGCGTGTGCATCAAAGTCCAATCAGCTCTGATACAGTCGGCTAGAAATCTTAAAATTTACACAAACATTATTGCACGTGGATCATTTCTGATTAAATAAACATTATTGCACGTGGATAATTTCTGATTAAATAAACATTATTGCACGTGGATCATTTCTGATTAAATAAACATTATTGCACGTGGATCATTTCTAATTAAATAAACATTATTGAAAATAAAGCGTTAATAGAAGTTCCTAATACTGAGCCTTGTTGAAATATTAAAATTTTGTATAAAAGCTGGATTTAAAAAGAAAATTTTTGACCATATTAGAATGACTTCACATATAGACATTGTTCATAAAACTTAATTCTCTCATAATAAAGACCTACTGTAGTGATTAACAAGAAACTTTGTCGCTCACCCCCCCCCCCTCCACCACCACCACCATCGTCACTGCGGAAAATTTCGAGTAATCATTCAAATACGAATGCACTGCACACATTTCTGGGATATCGTAGGTATTTTAATTTCCCTTTTACTCCCAAACCTCGTGCGAGCCAGGAGCCGAGTTGGGCCTTCTTTGATAAATGCTCTTAATATAATAAACTCTGTAACAGTTTTAACCACCAAAGCACTCAAATGAGAGGGCACTTTGAATTCTATAAAGTTAAAACCTGAGAGATAGAACGAAAACAGAGTTGTTTTTCAGTTGATTGTTATTTAGTACGGCAGGTTTTTTTTACTGTGTGTGTTAAATATAAATTCAACTTTTAGAAGAATGGAAGGTGATACTCTCACACAAGAATAACAAAGCATAATGTAACCTTATTTTGTTATTGACAAGTTTAAAGTTCAACTACGCTAGAACAAGCATTTAATAATGTCGAACTCCTATGAGAGTTTGTTTCAAAGGACGTGTATTATTTGAGTTTGCCTGGTGTTTTCACCTTTCACAGGCAGATCGTTCAACCATGAGGGAAATTGGTTAGAATCCTAATGAGATCAAATTTAGGCTTCCAGTGATGTGAGTACTAATATAGACTAACTATTCAGGTGTTTCTATAACAGCGGCATCGGATGTTACTTTCCTTAAAGTGGTAATGTAGGGAACTAGACAAAAGAGCAGTCTTTATGCAATTTTTATAACTAAACTTTATTTTAAAAAGCAATTAAACAATGCTTTAGTACAAACATAAAAAGTTTGAATTTCTTCGCATGGTGATATTAACAGTTCTTGCATATGTAATCCAGCATGTCGGCATTGGATGACAGATTTTTTAAATGAAACGAAAAGGTCATTTAACTACCGGACAACCTTGACAAATATTCAACAATTTTTGATATTATCATGTGAAGAAAGTTAAATTGTATGTTTGTATAGAAGTAATATTTGATTTATTTTAAAAGAAAAATGTTTTGATATAAAAACTGCAAAAATACTGACCTTTCTCACGTCCCCTACATTCCCAACGTGAATTAAAATATATACATGCATTTATTTTGGCCACACGTTCGTCCTGAAGGCTTTATTTCGTTCCAGAATATTACTCTTTATAACTATTTTGGTAGTATAAAAAGCCTTCCAGAACGGGACTTCTACAAAAATCTAGGTATAGACTCTTAATTATTGATTACTATCTTAAACCCACACGTGTGTATGTGTTTGTTTCTGTTGAAAAGAGGCTCATCTAGTAAAGTTTATTTTTGATGAGGTTAGGGTTGGAATCCCGGCTTGGTTTAGTGGGAAAAAAATAAGATTTTTCTACCCTTATATTGCGCAAATAAGGCTAAATCTTCTTTAAATAAAACCTTCGCCACCCCCACCCCCAATGGCGTAACTGTGTGGATATCCCAATCATGTAGTAAGACGAGGATCTCTCTTCCATTCTACACAAGAGAATTGTTTTAAGTCGTCTGACACTTTTAGTTAATAGGATATTATATGTTGTGCCTTTGGCCATTATTGATCGAGAATTTAAACCTTTAACATAGGAGGAATAGAGGAATTACTCAACTAACGACAACTATATTTTATTATCTAACATATCTTCCAGGATTATTTTACATGTCACAATTGACATGGGACCGACGGCTTTACGTCCCTTCAGGAGAAAATTGTGCTATAAATTTTTATCTCTCAAGAAAAATCCGTCGAACTCGACTGGGTTTGAAGCCATGAACGCCGGGTCCTTAGGGGGGCACTTTACCCCAAAACCATTGAGGTCGACTATTATAAGTAAATCTCGCCTCTCCCCTCTCCCCCTTCTCTCCCTCCCCCTTCTCTCCCTCCACTGTATTTGCTGTCTCAAAAACTCTGTTCAGGAAGTGTCCCAAATATATGGCTGAATTTTCAGACTCCGTTTTAAAAATCTGGTTCAAATACGATCATCCTAATGCCACGCTTTATTAATTTTATTTTGCTTGCGGGCGTTTGGAGATAGGAGTGGAGGGAATTTTCTGTGCACAAGATTTGACGAAGCACCGAAAGGCAATTTGGTGGTTTCCATACTGTCACTGGATGATTGATTGATAATCACTGATGCGAGAAGAGCATGATCAATATCGACTTAATGGTGTAATGGGAACACGGGGATAGTATGTTGCTCACTGTACGAGCTGTCCACCCTAATTCAAGCCTTGGATCAATGATCAAGGTCTTGAATTAAATCACGGCCATATTGGTCTCTTAATAGAATCGGAACCATAGAATGAAGGGTTGGATCAACTTAGTTCTTGATGAGAGAGGCCTCTGAGACTACTGACCTATTTCATTATTTGAATCGGGACCATATGTTATTATTTAACCGGCACTTTTTGGGCACTCGGATAAATACATCATTATCCTCTGGTCAGGCTTTCCGGTGATGAGTAGATCCGTCCAGGTTTTCGACACACTATTTTCGACAAACGTTTGAATCCAGCTACAGGCTATCCTAGGTATTATGTTTGTTTTTGATGATTTATTTAATGAACTGTATACCTTTTATGTTTTGTTTTACTTCCCCATAGCACACAATTTTTAACCAATCCGGTCTGTTGCTGGACCAAGCCAAGTCCCGTCTTCTTTTACAGTGCTGAAGTAGCTGCTCCCGATTCAAGCAGTGGTAGCAAACACTTGTATGACGCAAAAATGAGACTTCCCAGATACATGTTTATCACATTTTTAATTGCCATTTCCTTCTTTTACCGTTGCTATTATCTATCAGCTTGGTGATTTATCGTGTCCCACATTACGTATCTATTTATTTTTGTAAAGTAGCTCTTTGACGCAGTTAATTCGCTATGAAAGTTTCTGTGTGATTTAGAAAGCCGCGTAGGTCGAATGGTTCTTAAATAAGATTTTTTTTTACATATTTAGCAAACCAAAGGGCAGTGTATTTGATGTGCATTGGCAAACAAGGAACACCATATTTTATGTAAAGTGATGCTTGTAAGATTCTGCAGGTATTCGGAAGTACCGCAATCACGTATTTATGAATCTACGTATGTTGCGCACAAAGAGGTTTTACTTGATAATAAATGTCGACACAGTTCACTCCTGCCTCCAATTTATATATGTGCAAAGTTTTTTTTTTTGTAGATTTTCATGGGAGATAAGCCGAAGATTAGAGAGCTTGAGATTCAGAAATAGATGGTGTCCATTCAACATTTGCACAGGTCTTCCTCCCCTTGGGTTCTGAGATGAACCCTCTGGCGAAGAGCCAACCTCAACCGGTTCAGGCTGAGCTTAATTACGAGGAAATGTCCTAGCATTTTTTTATTTTATTTTTGCTACTGAAAATAACTCCCCCCCACCCCCAAAAAAAAATGTAAGAACATGGTGAGTCGTTCTGTAGAGATTCGCACATTTTTATTTTAAAATAAAGTTTAGGTTTTTTGTTTTTGCTTTTTTATCAAATTAGAATATGAAAAAAAAGAGAGATGAATTTGGAGTTCACCTAGCGTGTAGTACAAGGATAAACACTCCTACCTACCTCCTTTAAATAAACGTCGACCAGGATTTGGAAGGTCAGGTTCAAATATAGACTGAGTATTTTGGTGAAATTTTGTTGGTTTTTTCCCCTCCATTGATTTACATCCTTTTCCGAAACGGCTATATAAAAACCTCACGTCTTACTACTCGTTTGGATTATACGTCTATGTACTAATACTACTAGTTCGGGTAATACTTGTGTGTACTAATTACGTTAATGGGCTAGGGATGATAAATATTGAACTAAGAGGAAATGTACCCCCATTTGCGTGGGGGAATGGAGAATGATGTAAGAAAAATAAATAGAACACCCTACTAATCTTGAACCACGATCTCCCCCTTATCGTCAGTTTAGTCTATTGCGAGAGTAACGCCTTAGACCATACGGTCACTGAAGTGGATATTGTTGTATGGAGAAAGATTTAATTTAGAGGAAGTGGGCCTGAATTTGCGTGAAGGAATTAAACAAACATTTAGAATCGCAAGACGTTTAGTTACTTGTAGAATATGTTACATCATTTCATCATTTCATAGCTATCCCATAATTATTTGTGTCTCATTATTAATAAATATGTATTCTTAACCTTAAATTTTGAAAGGCATTATTTTAATTTTAATTAAATGTATTAATTGTAGCTAACATTTTCTAAGGTGTCACTCTCGTGGTAGGTTAGACAGCTGGTGACGGAGAGATCTTGTTTCGAAATTGTCGGTTGTAATGAGGTGTTTTTTTAAAATTTTATTCACACTCCACGGAAATACGGGAACACTTACAAAATATAACCTTCCTAATCCCTAAAACTTACAGCGTGGATAAGTACATAAGCGTATAACCCAAACGGGTACAAAGACGAGATGATTTTTTAAAAATAAACCACGTAAAAATGTGTGGTGTTGAAAAAGAGAGGGTGTGATTGGGATTCCAAGGATCCCTCCGCCTCCTGTTAACTCCCTTCCATGCTTGGCTCTCCTTCCTACGTTCCAAAACCCTTAGTGCCGTTTCACACAAGAGGTATTATATCGTACGATGTTTTTGTTGCTCGATTTTAATTTTCGCGATCTTTTCAGACGTTGCTTTCAGAGGAGAGGGAAACTACCACTTGTTTCTCATGTTCAAATGTTATGTTGATTATTGACATGGTGTAGGATACAAGCGGCTGTTCTATACCGCTGGGGCGGGAATTTTACCGCGCGATTACTTACCTCCCTCTGTGAACGCTCCCAATTGAACCTATATATATCTCGGCTGATAAAATTCGCGTGACAAAATTTCTCTCGTGGGAAACCGCACCTATTCTTTTGCGAGATATAAAATATATCAAACTGTTGAGATAGTACATAAGCATTCTTCAGTCTCATGTTAGGAATCATTCGTTATATTTTTATCTTCACGTTCTGTTATATTCACCAAACTTGTTCTTCTTACTTTTCCCCCTTACCACACGAACATCCGCATTCAACTAGAATACAACTTTCAAAACAGATCATATTATTATGTTTGTCAACGTGACTAAACTTTTGCCTTTGTTAACATAAAACATGGCTGACAAGCTTTACTAACAACTTTGATTTTTTATTTTTCGTTTCTTTTTTTTTCTCTACTCAACTTGCGGATAGTTGGTATTTGTCTCGAGTTTTATGACCTCATTTTAGAGCATGGGTCAACTTACAAACAACTTGGAGTAAACTTTCTATTCAAACTCTGCTTAGAACATTTGTTTGAGCTTTATATATAAAGCTACTGTACCCACACCTAGGCCTGGTTGATTTAAGTATTTTATCATCGCGATGTATAGTCTTCACACCGATATTCACGATGTATCACGATTGATTTTTTCCCCCTAGCAGTGCGTATTACTATCCGTTCGAGCTCTGCACATGTACAGTAATTTAATCTAACGTGTTATAGATGAGGAAGGTTAAATTTAGAGAAGTTGTACTCCAATTTGCGGAGAGGACGAGTCTGAAAACATTCAGGGAAAACTTTAGTACACCTGACCAGGTTTCTAATACAGACCTGCCTATAGTTAGCATTCCAGTCTATTGCGAGAGAGACGCCTTTTTATATGCTTGAAGTCCATGTTTACTTCTTCTCCAACAGATGGCTTGTTCTGCTCTATACCCTTGTTTGTAAATGCTCCAGCCCTTTGTTACCTCAGTACCCATGTCCTAACAAGTACTTCCCTCCCTCCCTCTGTTTTATAATCGCAAGCACTTAATTGCATGGGGATTATAGAGTTCAGAGGTAGTTCATTCCTGAACTCGATTCACAGACAAGTCATTCTTGGTTGGCCACTCCAACAAACCTCATACACTTAGTAAAATTCCCTGTGGGAGTTACATGGACACTATACTAGACTTCAACACATTAATCTTCCTTGATGTTTTCCCCGTGGGAACTAGTTTGGCACTATACTAGAGTGCAACACATGAGCCAGGGTACTTTACAAGCTGGAGCTAGTTTTGGTACTATAATAGACTGCAACGCATGAGCACGCCTGGATGTATTCATTTTAAGAGAATTGGTTCATATACTAGAGTGCAACACATTAATCTGTTTGGATTTTCCCCTGGGGTATCTAATATAGTGTATACTAGACTGCAACACGATGAATATTTCTAGACACTTGCGAGAGGTAATTTGACGCTATAGAAACTGAAAACACGAATTCCTGGATGTATTTCCTGAGATGTTTACATATACTGTATACTAAACAATAAATTTGGTTTATTGCTATGGTTAAAATTACCTAGTTGTGTAATATCACTTGCTTCGCCGCTGTAGTATAAGATCAATTAAATTGATTGTTTGGTTCTACTTTTGATTTTCACCTCAACTGCTTATGCATTGCGACCTAACATAGAGATATACCCGTGGAGGATGTTTGGGATGGGAGAACACACACACACACACACACACACACAAAAGGGTCAATGTGTGCTTTCCTAAAGAGAGGTCTTCTCTTCTACATAATTGCACCAATTAACGACAGAGCACTTTGGCAGCCCATACATTAGGAATAGAACTTGTGAATACTACCACTGTAGATTAATGTATTTGAAACTCGATAAATATTATTTCCATACAGAATTTTTAGTATTTATAAGCCTAAGGTAATACGATTGGCACACACTTCGGTGGCTGAATGGCTTTCGTGTTGGACTAGAATGCTGATGACGGAGAGATCGAGGTTTGAATCTCGGTCGGGTGTACTGGGGGTGGTTTTTACAAAATGGGTTTACACTCACTCAACGCAAATGTGGCTACACTTCTCTAAATATAACCTTTCTTATCCTTAAAACAATTAGCTTAATTAGTACCGTAGACTGGGATGGCTTGACCCCATTTTTGACATTCATTTGTTCATGTTTTTGCCAACAATTTTATTCCTATTATAATTTCTCCGCAGTTTTTAGTGTCTTGACCTATACTACACACCTGTGAACTATTTCTTATTTTTTCAATAACTAAAAGTAATAAAAAAATAAAGTGAGTGGGTCAAGTCACTTCGTGATTTGGTGTCACTTAAACCCAGCCTATGTTTTTCAATGTTATTCCCTTACACTAAGCGAGCTACCATAAAGAATGGGGTGACACGATTCCTCACATTTTAGGGATAATTTTGGAGTTAAAAAAATATTGCAATTATTGAGGTAGAAATAGCAAAATATTCAAAATAAAACAAGAAATTTCTCTCAAAACTTAAAAAGATCCTAGAAAATTTAAAATCGAGTCAAAAATGGTTTTACTTTAAATTAAAGAATAAAGTAGGGACGTTCAAAAAAAAAATTTTTTTTTTTTTGCTTTAACAAAGAGTATCAATTTTAGTGTCACTAAAATGTCATACATAGTCACTTTGATGTAATACTTTATTTCTTTAATGTTTCTTATGTATAGTCCGCATACGAACGGCTACCGGGTGTTCTCTTATAAACGCTTGGCATTTTCTTCTAATAATTACAACTTAATATGAGATAATATTCCGCATAGTTTGTTAGGTACATACAGTCAAACGGTACATAAGCGTCTAGCCCAAACCGGTAGTAAGACGCAGTGCTAAAAAACACCATTGTCTAATTATTATTATTGTTAGCACCGCGTCTTACTACCCGTTCGGGTTATACGCACTTACGCTAATGTGTAATGGTAGGGTGATTGTGAGATGAAATGAAGGACCTACAGTTTAACGTGGAATCCGAACCACGGTGGAGGCCTGGTATTCCTCACATTCACAAGATGTCTTGTCAGAGGTGAAGGAAGGGTTTGATAATCAGATAAATCTTTGCCGGGACCGAGGATTGAACCCCGGCCGCTAGCATAGAAGTCTGACACCTTACCCCTAGACCACCAGGTCACCATCATTGTCTAATGATTCTAGTATGGGGTTTTCCATAAAACAAGGAACACACTATCTTTTTTGAACCTCACCCCCACTTTAAGCTCTTCATGTAACACCAAGGACACTAACGTGGGTCTGCTTGGTTCATCATAGGTTAAAATAAAATGTGAAGCGCTAGTGTGCTTGGGACCACACTATCAGTCAGGTAAGGATTCCCTCCCTGTGTGTTCTTGCATACCGCCTTAAGTAAACATTTAGCATGATACCCCCCTTTCAACTTGTTTTACGTAACTTTTCACATCAAGAGTGAATGTCATTATTTCATAGAGCTTTTGTGACACTAAAAAGGGCTCTGATTTAATAATACTCAGAATTGGAAGTTAACATACATGTATGTTTACTAATGGTGAAAACATGTAACATGAACATTAATATTATTTATTTAAAATTACAATGTAACTGATGTTTCCCCCATGTAATACCATGTGGACATTAATTACCCCCCCCCCCTCTCCACATTTACTTAGTTTATGGATGACCCCTATCCAGTGCTACCTCCAGACATTTCAACAAAACATCCTAGCTTTTTTTTATTTATTTTTTATATAACACCACGTCCTACTACTCGTTCGGGCTATGCGCTTATGTACTACGCTGATGGTCTTGGGGGATGAGAAAGATTATATTTATAGGAAGTGAACCTGCATTTGCGTGGAAAACCATTTTGGAATAACTACCTTCATCACAACCGATCAAGATTCGAAACTTGGTTTTTTCGTCATCGAAAATCTAATCTACTTTGAGAGTAGCACCTTAAACCATGCGTCCACAGAAATGTGTCCTGACATAGTTGAAATTTAAAATATATTTAATAAAAAAAATTTGACATGATTAATTCATAGAATAGTAAAGGACTACGGAATGGCCATTCTAATCTAAAATAGAACAACGCATAAGTGAAAACGTTTTCACGGACACGACTGGTGACAAAACCTATTTGTAGCTCAGGCTGCACATGCGCAACACTTTTCAGCGTTCGATGAGACGTACCCTTTTAATATGAGAGGTAGCAAGCTTGGTTTCACTCTGTCGTAACTTATCTAAGATATGACCCGCCACGGTGGTGTAGTTAGATAACGCGCTAGTTTCGTGTTGACCTAGATTGTCGAGGATGGGGAGATAAAGGTTAGAATCTCGGTCGGGTGAACTGGGGATGGTTTTTCCTAACTGATTTTCCACCCTCCCTCCACGCATGTAAGGGTTCAGTTCCTATAAATTTAACCGACCCAATTCCTAAACCTTTAGGGTAGTTAGTAGTTAAGTGTCCAACTCGAACGGATAATAAGACGCGGTGCTAAATTAATTAATCATAAGAAATGGAAATAGTGTGAAGCTCCAACCAAGTGTTTGGCTACATTGTATATGTGTGATTCACTGATCCTGCTCCGTTGGGTTGTTCTAGTGACGGATTACATAATTATCTTAAAAGGTACTAGTATAGAGGGCGCGAGAAAAGGCGTTTTTGCAGTTTTTATTTCAAAACTTTTTTTCGTCGAAAGAAATCGAATATTGCTCCAGTAGAAACAGAGTTTAATTTTATTCGCATAATGATATCAAGTTGTTTAATATCTTTCAAGGGTGTTCCGAAATATGACAACCCTTTCTCTTCATTTAATACGTTTGTAATCTAATGCCGCTACGCCCATGTTAGATATTCAAGAACGGTTATCACCATACAAAGAGAATTAAACACAATTTTTGTACTGAAACAATATTTTATTCATTTTGGAAAAAAAACAGGTTTTGCTATAAAAACTTTGCAAAAATACAGAACTTTTATCGCGTCCCCTACACTCCTATCTTAAGTTGACCTTCAATCAAATTTTTAAATTTTAATCTCTAGGCCCAGCTGTGATGTTGTTATTCGTAACCTTAATTTTGTGAGTAATTTATGTGCTTATATAATATGTACTCGCTTTTCTGCTTTGGGAAACAAGTGGTTTAAAACTCGCCTCGGTGGCGTAGTTGGCTAACGCGATTGTCGTGTGGATCTCTGCTGCTGAGGACGGGGAGATCGAGGTTCGAATCTTGGTCGGGTGAACTGAGGGGGGTTTTTCCTAAATGGTTTTCCACTCTCCATACACGCAAATGCGGGTTCACTTCCTCTAATTCAACCTTCCCAATTCCTATTTCATTAAAGTAATTAGTACATAAAGCGTATAACCAGAACGGGTAGTAAGATGGGGTGCTAAATATTATTATTATTATTATTATTATTATTATTAAGTGGTTTAAACTAATGTAATCCCAGAGCCGTTTTTTTTAATAGGTCTTACCGTTTAGCCACAAGAGACCTCCAAAGAAGGTCCGCGCCGAATTTAAAGTTGCTCAGCCATTTTGAATTTTTTTCGGGGGTTAAAAGTTAAACATTTTGACCCCCCACCCCCCGGTTGGTTACAGGCTAGAAGCTGTATGTTTGCCAAATTTCAAGTTTCTATCTCATCTGGAAGTTGGTAATCATTAATGTCGGTGAGCGAGTCAGCTGTGTGGCTTTATAGTAGTATAATTGATCATTTTTATGCTACATATCCCAACTGAAAGTGTCAAAATCTTAAAACGTAAAGGTTTATCATTTATAATTAAACCGCAAGTAGAAGTCAATCATTAGACTTACAATTTAGGTCATGGTCAAAATTATTGAGGCATTGGACTTCTTGAATTACTGTTTTAAATAACGATGGATTACTGTTTTAAATAACGATGGATTACTGTTTTAAATAACGATGGATTACTGTTTTAAATAACGATGGATTACTGTTTTAAATAACTATGGATTACTGTTTTAAATAACTATGGATTACTGTTTTAAATAACTATGGATTACTGTTTTAAATAACTATGGATGTATGGTTCTAGGGTATAATATAGAGTATAAAGTGGACAGATTGGTTTACTACTTAAGACTTTCTAAGAATAGTAAATGAACAGAGAACCATCTTGCAGATGATTTTACGAGTGTAGATCAACTTTGTGTGCCACATTATGAGAATGAAAAGGCTTATTGAGTGAGGTCATAGAAGACGAAGTAGAAGGGAACCAGGAAAACCTTGAATGCAACTGATTGATGAACCCAAACAAGTAAAGATGATGTAGTTTAAGAAAACTGTTTAAAGGAAATACTGTATGGCTTGATTTGGACGATGTACAAGAATTGTCGAAGATATAACATGATAGTAAAATATCTTAATTTTTTAATTTTAGGTATTTAACGTGCATTTTCTGAACAGAATGAATATATAAGCATGTGAGTTTCTACGAGTGAGACCCGCCTCGGTGGCGTAGTTGGCTAACGCACTTGTGTTTAGCTCGACTGCTGAGGATGGGGAGATCGAGGTTCGAATCTCGGTTGGATGAACTGGGGGGGGGGGTCCTATATGGTTTTCCACTCTCCCTCCACGCAAATGCGGGTTCACTTCCTCTAATTCAACCTTCACAATTCCTAATCCATTAGCGTAATTAGTACTTAAAGCGTATTACTCGAACGGGTAGTAAGACGCGGTGCTAAATATTCTACGAGTGAGAACGAAAGTCCCATCAAGTTTTTCGGTAAAAGTATTTTCATATTTCTTCCAGTGTCTACGGACACGTCTTTACTTACCCCCAGAGAAGGAAGTTATTCTACGAATTTTTATCATGCAAGAAAAATCCGTCACCCTTGACTGTGTTTGAACGCACCGATCATCGGATTCTGAGTCGAGCACTTTACCCCAAGACTACGGCAGGTTTACATACTTTTCCACCCCCTTATCCCCGGTAGAGTGTAAACTACCCCATTAAGTCCCCTTCATTCCCCTAGTCAAATGTGTGTATCGGGGCACGCTAGTGAGTTTGTACAGAAGAGAATGAAATCAGAACCCATGAAGGACGCAGTCAAGCATGCAAACAGCAATGACCTCAGCGGTGGCATCAGTTTGCCCTGCAGTATCCACCGCCTGACACTAGAATGTTAAGTAGGACATTCCTCGCTATTCGGAAACAATTAGGCCACGTCGTTTTACCACTATCTGGCTGTCCAATGAACGTTTCTTTCTGTCTAATGTAAGCTAGACCACAGAGAAGAGACATCCGGAGTTCATCATTGAGTTTATACAATACTAGACTCCTCCCCACCACATTATTATTTTCAACACACATATTGAAGATTCATCATAGACTCAACAATAAAATATGAGTGACTATCGACATTTTTATGAGGAATAAATTATTTTTTTCAAAATAAAATATATCCTTACTCTTTGATAATGTAGCTTTATATTGGTGAAAGAATTTTTAAAATAGGTCCAGTAGTTTTTGAGTTTATCCATTACAAACAAAAAAATCAAACCTTTCCTCTTTATAATACTAGTGTATATTAATATTTGATGGAAGGTGGCACCATTTAAATTTGTTATCTACACGTTTTTTTAAAACTAACTAAAGCTTTTTTTGTTAAAATAAGTCAATGTTGCTTCATTAGGTACGTCTAGTTTAACTTTTTACACACGGAAGTCTCCAAAGTTTTGAGTATATTTTGTCATCACTCATCAGCATAACATTTTAAATTTTAAAATGTTTCTCATCATTCGACAATTTGTTTATGACAAATAATAAAAAGAACTTTTTTCAAATTATATTTAGAAAATTAGCCTGACGTATCCCGTGTTCAGGTTTTATTTTTCAATTAATTTAAACTAAAAGAAATCAAATAATTCTTGAGTAGACGTATGGAGTCTAATTTTCCTTACATAGTTCAACAGTTCTTGAATGTAAAGACTTGAATATCGGTCGTGGGTGGCCTATTAGAGGTAGTATTTTTTTTTCTTTATTTAAAAAGTTATATTATCAAAATGCTAATATGCTGATGAACAGGGCCCAGATTTTGATGTCATGTCATCTATTTATTGCTATATGACTGACATACAATGCTCATACGTACAGAAACACTATTCATTATCCTCTGGTTGTAGAAACTTGTATTTTATAGGTCACTTGTTGTCATTTTTTGAATTTAGGGTCATTTTCTTGGTTTTATTCCTTTCAGTGTAGTTTTAGACATTTATAGACATTTTTAAATCAATTTTAGGTATTTTTGAGTATTTTTAGGGAAATCGTGTTGAATAAATATATTTTTAATAGTATCGATATTTTATATTTATGAATGTATAAATGTTTCCAACGCACATTTATCGTAATGAGAAGATAATATCGAAAATGAGCTTTGTATTCCCTTTGTTTTGGCAGATTATAAAAAACATATCCAGGGTGATACTGCATCTAGGCTTGGAGGGTTGCTTTAGGAGGGGAAAGCTATTACTTCTGAAACAGTTACTTGTAAATCACTATTATATTTAGCAGAATGTAAGAATTTACTTGTTCAACATTTCATTGAATGGATAATATTTAGTTTACATTTGTAAATTACGTGTTTGAGCTATTCTTGTGGATTTTTTTTATAAGACCCTTTAAGGACACCTTGTGATCTAGGAATAAGGTATTGGGCTTGTATGCTAGGGGTCGGGTTCAATTCTCGGTCTCAGCACAGATTTATCTGATTTGCCAAACCCTTCTCTCCCCTCTGGCAAGACATGTATTAATCACAACTTGTGAATGTGTGGAATGCCAAGCCTCCACACCGTGGTTCAGATTCCACTTTAAGCTGTAGGTCCTCCATTATTTCATTTCACAATCACCCTACCATTACACATTAGCGTTAGTGCGTATAACCCAAACGTATAGTCAGACGTGGTGCTAATAATAAGCCTAATAATTTAAGAGATTTTGTTAATATTTTGGTCATTTTTGGAAATTTAAAGTCATTGTTTTGAATTTCGTCCTTTTATATGCGATTTTTTCACAGTGCTCGTTTAATAGTTTTACTTAGTACGTCTCAAGTGTGGTGCTATACTAAATTCAAGACAACACCTACCTATACCAGAATGGAATGGGCCAGTTTCATAGTCACAGACTTACGCCCAGTCTCATGACTACCGGATGAATATTGCTATCGGGAGGTTAAAGTTAGTGAACTGAACTGAACTGAATTTATATGCCGGATAGCTATCTGAAGGATAAATATATGTTAATGCAGAAAACGCAAGGTTGGTATTGTTTTTACTGGTGTGCGCATGCGTATAAGCCCTACTGCTACCGATACTACCTTTCAAGTGGCTACAACGCTCAACATTTGTTAAATAATGGCGGCTAAGCAATTGCGAGTAAACAGATGGCGTTACGTGGGTGCAGAAAAGATTTCTTAAAAGGACTAATTTCGGTGTCTTCCAAAATGTGGTCAATAGTTGGCTACAACGTTTACAAAATTTCATTTATTTTACTCACATTTAAATCATTTGTTCTTATATAAATATAACTCTACAAATAGCCTGTCAGTTTATAGAAAAGTGTGAATTAAATGTTCTAGCTTTAGACCCTAGGCCTGTTTTTACTAAACACGTGAGCCAAGATTTCAACCTAAAGACATATTCTGATAGGCGAAACCTCATGAAAAACAACGCGTCACTAGATCAACGACCATTATATCTTTCAAATAGATGTTATCAGGTACTTAAAACTCCCGATGAAAATGTGATGGATAAATACATTTTATCTGACAGATAAATGCTATCTGGCGGTCATAAGACGAACTTTTAACTCAGCGATCAAATAGAAATATTTATCTGCCAGATTAATATTTATCCAGGAGTCATAAAACCGGCCCTTAGTACACTTAAAGTACAGCGCTATAATAAATACAAGATGACACCTACCTAGACCAGAACGCAACATATGAGGCGTACTCATTCTGATTATGAAAAACACCCTTTGTTTAAAAAAAAATGTTTTCTATAAAAACCGCAAAAAAAAAAACCCTTCTATCCCAGTCGTGAACTGGAAATATGCTTGTAAAATTTAAATCTCATTAGTAAAACAATGTTAAGTCATGTCCTGTACTTAAGTACTTCCTTTTTCTTTTTAAGAACATTTAATAATTTTCTTTTGACTGCATGTCTGTGATTGTGTTTGTGTGACAAATCAAAGTAGTAGAGAAAAGTGAAATTTTTAAAACGAGGCCACCTTTCTATTGTTCAAATTAGTTTTGCGTTTAAAGTTAGTTTAATTGAACTCTACGCTGACAACCATCCCACAGGGATCTTCGCCTACATAAACTCACTCCCTTTTCTCCTATCCCCAGTGATTCACATAGCGTGTAGGTAAGGTTGGTCAGATTAGGGATTTGTTTAAATAAAATAAATTGCCACTGATAAATCAGAAAAAATGGCCACGACTGATATGCGTGATGGTTTTGTTCAGTTATTTTGAGATTTGTTTTGTTTGTATACACGTCAACGCACTGATAACGTTTCACTAAATCATGTTGAATTGCCTTTGCTTTCATTTGTACTTGAATATTCCGTCCCTCATGGGGAGGTTGTGCAGAGTACTCGAACACATTTCTAGTGGACCTTGGTTCTATTTAGGGTGGGGATGATCGATATATCTACTATTTTGAATATGGGTTAGTTCTGCTTTCCAATTAGTAAATATCTCTGATTTAGGTTAAGTCATGTAATAATGAGTGGGGGCTAGTTCCACTAAGAGATCTGGTTTAAAACCCCTATTCGGAAAAGTTCCCTTAATTCTATAGCCAAGTATCTCCACTTTTATGGAAGTCTATCAATGTACTAATATAACCTAGCCCACCTTACCTGTCCAAACAAATTCTAATTCTTCGATGAAATAAGTGAAGATCACTGAACTTTTGTTGTTGTTGTGATATTGCAATCATTTGTAACCAATGAAAATTTGTATTTTGACTATTGTCTGAATGGATCCTATCATGAACCAAACATACTAATAATCCCTTCCTTAAAGTTTCATGGTATATCTCTGTGGTCTTGGAGTAAAGTTCTCACCTCAGGATTCGATGGTTGTGGGTTCAAACCCAGTCGAAGCCGATGGATTTCTTTTCAGCGATAAAAATCCGTAGCAAAACTTCCTTCGGAGATGAAGTAAAGCTGTCCGTCCCATGCCAATTGTGGCCTGTAAAAGGACCCTGGAAGGTATGTGAAAGTGGCTTTTTCAGCAACATTGGTAGAGACTTTCACGCTCGCTCATAAAGATTCATTTTAGAAGACAACGGGGAACCACCACCATTTCTGAATTCCCATAATATGTGAGATTTCTACTAGATGGTGCAGATATCACTATCAGTCGGATTGAAGAAATAATATCAAACCAACTTTCAGGTTGTTGATTTAAGAAGAAGAGGAAGAGGAAAAAGAAGTAGAAGAAGATTCGTGGAGTAGCTAGGCTATTACAGTAGTAGGACTCTGTAGTATGAGGAAAACTTTTAAACCTTAAATTTTCTTATCATGAAGGTTTGCCTAGATAATGCTGACCACCAGAACGCTGATAAGGTTCCAGGTATCCAGATAAGTTTGATGTGAAATATCTTAGTTTCTAGGTCAACATAAATGGCTATAAACATATCTGACCTTCAAACACTTAAAAGTTAAATTTTCTTATAACACAGAAGAAAATTCTGGATATATCCCTTCAAGTAGGCCTTGAGCCTACTGTAAAGTGAAACCCGTTGCAATTGTCCCGTTTTCTCCATCAAATCCCGGCGATGACACTAGTCTGGCAGAGCAATGTCAACTCAAAGTGTATAGTGTGCCAAATGTTTTCGAGCATGTCTTGAGTGTGACCTCCAGTGCGTGACGTCACCCACTGTCGACTGTGCAACAACTGTCTTTACTGCAAGGGCGGTACATCAGGACACGCAAGGCTCATGTTACATGACACACCGGTTTTGAAAATATTTCGTTAGCGCACCTATTTCTTTCGAGAAGGCCGTGGCCAGAACAGTTACCTACCTGTACCTTCGTAACGTTCTACGAACTAGAGCAGGAACTGCTGGCTCATTTTTGTGGTCATATGGGGTACTAGCCTCACCCAAGTCTCCTCATTTGTCATTATTCTTCTGATTCTTCGGTTGCAGCTCTTCATTTCTTCTTTTCTTGAGCATACATAGTCTTTTACTTATTTATAATTGTTCTTGCCAACATCTTCCACTATCTAAATCAGGTAAACCATCCTTTGTCGTTCTCAAATGTCTACCCAATCATGGAAGGAAAAGGTTAATGTGGTGTGGTGTAACATTGCTAATATATTTGCCTAAGCTAATAAACCGATTTTGACCAAATAAACACTAACAGTGTTTTTTCTCTAAGCAAGGTTAATACCCCGTGAAACCACAAGCGACCACATAAAGGCACAATTAAAATGTTTGAGGTGTTTAATTTTGTCCGTAGTTGGGTCTTTTATGTTTGCTCACACTTGTGTCCTTCATTATATCCTTCCATAACTAACTTGGTCAAACTCTCATGTGTTAGTATGCAACCAATCATAATATCGCTTCATTTTCGTAAGCATTTCCACATCTTCTTCTCTTTATTTGCCTTTTTTAGTACCTCTGTGGGGTTACTCTCTATATATGATATTTCCAATATTCTCTAGCACCACAATTGAGATGCCTCATATCTATAAAAGTAAATATTATCTTAAACCACAAGCTTGTTTTGTGCCTGATCGGTCATGATGGCAACTGCAAAGCGTGCTTTGGTTGCGTCATAGTTCATTTTTATACACTGTCACAAACCACATGTACCCGAGTTGAGCCATCAGTTTGTAGGAGCAGTGAAGATTTTTTTGATAATGTGGTGTAGTGGCATAGTGATTTTATTTGCCATCTTGGTATTCATGCGCAGTCCAACTTTAATCCATAATATGAACATAGGAAACTAAAAGTATAGCCCAGTATTTTAACTTATCATTATGATGTGAGATTGAGATTAGAATCTCTGTTGTCTGCACTGAAGGTGGATTTTCTAAATAATTTTCACTCTACCATAACGCAAATGCGGGTACATTTCTTATTAATACAACCGTCCTAATCCCTAAAACCATTATCGTAATTAGTATATAAGCGTATAATCTAGACGGGTAATAAGACTCGATGCTAAAAATAAATAAAATCACAATGTGGCTGGTACCTGCTCGTGCTTTGTTAATTGAAGTTGCCTAGCTGTGACGTTTCAGCAAGTCAAGATGGGAATTCCCACGATAATGTATTAAGATATTTTTTTAGCACCGCATCTTAAGCCCGTTTGGTTTGTACTTTATACACTTAAGTACTAATTACGCCAAAAGTTTTAGGGATGAAAGAGGTTATATTTAGAGGAAGTGTACCCGAATTTTCGGAGAGGAAGAGTGTAAAACAATTGTGGAAAAACCACCCTCGGTAAACTTGACCGAGATTCGAACCTTGATCTCCCTCTTTTCGGCAGTCTGTTCTACTGCGAGAGTAGCTAATTCGAGCTCGTGGTCACCGAAGCGTGCTATTATAATTGTATTCGGTGAGTTTTGTAGATATAACATTGAAAAAAAACCATACAAAAATTAAATTCTCGTAACTAAAAAACTGGTTTTATAAGCGTGATCTAAAAAAATATATTCTACAACATGGGCTATTTGGATTATTTTGGAAAATATCCATTTGAAATCCTCCTGTCAGGATGTAGATTAAAAAAAGCCTTGGAGGTATGTATTTCTAGAATAGGAAATGCAATGCTTTTAAGGTGCAACTATTAAATATATTGAGTGTTTATACTAGTCTATGGAAGAGGGGGAGTGATATATAAATGTCATCACAGGTTGAACTGTTTATTTTCTTATCCCTTTATCTCTTTCGAAGGGGTGTCAAAGTTAAGTTGCAACCCACTTTACAAAGCTTCATAATCTCCCAAGGAGGCAATGACGTTTAAAATTAAAGTGAGGAAACTTTAATAACATTTCTTTCATTTATTTTTTTGAATATATATATATATATATATATTCAATAGTTTGTATTATTAATTTATATATATATTCAATATATATATATATATATATTCAATATATATATATATATATATTCAATATATATATATAATTTAACAAAACGTAATATTATCAGACAAAACGATTTATCCTATATATTTACACGATTAACTATCTAACTGTCTCCTTGACATAATAGTGATATTAGCTATGTATCAAACTTAGTCATAAACTCTAACTTCTATATAACGCTCTATGAACCACTTAAAAACATTATCCATGATTAGATTAATTTTCAATCGTGATATATATATATATATATTTGGGTCTTTTGTTATGATATCCATTAGACAATACAAATGTGATGTACTTTAACTTTTCCTTGATTTTGGAGTTAATACCAGGGTCCTCCATATTTAAAAGGTTTGTTCCACCACTAAATATTTTCACTGGTCACCATTGGGCAGTATATACAGGTCTACCCCAACTTACAGCACTTCGGTTTACGACAGTTCGCACTTAAGACACTTTTCAATTGTTAGTATGTTCCAAACTTGAGTTGGCTTTCTTCGCAGATCCGACACCTTAGCTACATGACGCTACCTCTCCTAACTGTACAGTGATATGTATGCTTATTCTTTTCTGCTTTTCCTAAGGTGGGATCTAAGGGGAAGTGAGAAAAGGCCAGTGTTTTTGCAGTTGGTATAAATAAAATAAAAATAAATCGTCAAACTAAATAAAATATTGCTCCATCATAAACGTAGTTTAATTTTCTTCACATGGTGATATCAATACCATGAGCATAGCGGAATTAGATGAGAAACTTTAAATGAAGAGAGAAAGTTTTCATTAAATTCCATGTCTTAACAGATATTCAACGGCTGTTGATATCACCACGTAAAGAAAATTAAACAATGTTTCTACTGGAGATTTATTTTGGCCAAAAAAGTGTTTGCTAAAAAAACTCCACAAACAGTGACATTTCTCGAATCTCATTTGACCCAACACTATAACCCTGGAGTATATATGTAGCTTCAGTTTTCCAGATATTCTGACATCTTAAGACAATAGACTCGTCTTTTTACCCAGACGCTTAATGTTGCCGAGCTGTTTCGTGTCAGTTAAAGGGATTGTTTTAAACGTCTAAATGACAATAATTAGATCTTTTGAGTACTGTCTTGTTGGTCGTACACAAGGGGGGGCGGGGGAGGAAACGGTTGACCAAGTGTTTGTGTAACATTTTGCTTCAAATTTATACTAGGTTTAATGGCTAGTATTTTGTAACATTAAACTGTAACCTACTTGTTTTGAGTTGCGTTTGTATCTGACAATATGTTTTTCACCAGAAGTAAATATTAAACATAATTTTTGTCTTGTAATTTCACTTAATTCATTTACAAATTTAATGTTTTAATTTATTAGATTAAATTCTTTATATATATTTCTAGAGTAATCTATCTTAAGTCTTAACTTTTAACTAGAACCACTATTATCAACTATCTTTAGATAAAATGTTTTCTAAAATGTTTATCTGTAATTAAAAGTATAAAAAAAAATTTACACATAGTAGTTCTCGTGCTTACCCCCAATACCAAAAAAACAAGCTGCTCTTGGTATCCTCTCATTGTGAATCTAACCTTGTGCACAATGGTCCACCTGTCAACATCCGGCCTATATGTCTACCGGCGAGGAATGAATGACGTGAGCAAATTCTAAACAAAGCATTCAATGTAGGGTTGTATTATACTCATGCCTCAATAATTCCAGAAATTACAAGTACGTGCGGGGGAGTGGGGGGCGGATACAGACGCGTTTTCTCCAACCTAGTATACTCGTATTTAGTCTACAGCCGGATGTGTGACAAATACATCTAATACGTACTAACCCACCTTAACCTAATCTCGATGATAATACAAAATAGTAAAAAGATGTTTGGAAAATTTCAAACATTTATATTTCAGTATTTGCTTAGATATTCATGCATTTCTTCTGAGACAAATTTTCGCGATAAACTTGTACACGGATGTTTTATCTGCAACCTCAACGGAGGAATAATACACGGTTGTCTTCATCTGCAACCTCAACAGAGGAATAAATGTTCACACCGACGTAACACACTGTCATGGCAGAACACGCTAGAGTACTATTATCACAAGAGCTTACCTGCCATTTTGTGTCTGAGCACATTAAGACATTCTTAAGCACCTACCCCTTTCTCTAACCTAGCAACTACGTTAAGGTGCAAATTTCAAGCACTGGCCTTCCCACTACCATAGTAAACAAAGTGTAACTAAACGATAATCGCGAACACTTATCTGATACCTACAAGCTTAAGAACTGATTTCACGCACTTTTCTGACTACTGTCCTTCCGAACGCACTAAGTGCTGATATCTATCAATTGTTTGCCACCTGTACTACCAGACGCGCTAAAGCACTGGTATAAAGTACCTATGCTGTTTCTGCTGCTTGTTGCTAGACTGGGTGAACAAGGTCTTGATCCTAAATTATTACTTAATTATCTAAGATCCTTGAACAAATCGATCATGTATTGCATTTCTTACTGTCGAAATAACGTGTCATTTAATGTTTCACAACTTAATTTTCGAATGTATTTTGAATACAAATTCATTTGAGATAGATTTTAAGAAAGATATTGTATCCAAGTGTGTTAGACCATTTTTATTTAAAGCTAAAATCATCATATACACTCCAGCTTGTAAAGTAGTGTAAATAGGACGAAGAGGAAATATTTCCTAGCAACAGACGTGCTCTGACATTTGAACAAGAACATATTGGTTCAGGGCTAAGTAAATTAACAGAGGAATAATGGGTGGGTTCGTGATGCGATGTAGCAAGAACGAACATTGGTTCAGATCTTAGTTAGTAAAAGAGGAAACTAAGCAACATAGTAAGCATTTATTTGTCAACGATGCCACAAGAACATTGTTTCAGTATTCAGTACCTAACCAATAAAGAAAAAAAATATTTGTAAGTTGCGAGAATGAAACATAAGTTCTTAAAATATTAGTGCATAACGAAGGTTTGCTTTTTATTGTCTGTGACGTAAGATTGAACATCGGTTCAGAAAGGCTCAGTTAGTAGAAAAAGGAGAATATCTTTTCGTCTGTAAATTAGAAAGAATGTGGCTAGACGCGAGTACAGGCCTTGATTCACTTTCTGGATGGGAAGTATCGGAAGCGATTGCTTTCGGTGCTTGGCCTCTTCCGTTCTTCTTGACATTGTGTCAACAACCGCTAAGCACTAGCGCGGACGCACACGGTATACAAGGATCTAAAAGACGTACCCGTTTTAGAACTTCCGCCGTTTTAAGGTCAAGCCATACCGTCTCCAGAAACGGGCCGAGGTAGTTTAGTTTATTTTTTCTTCCGTCTCCTGACTCAGATCTAATTGTTGAGTATATTTCAGAATGCAGTCATTCTAAAATCATCATGCCACTTTGTTTCATAATAAATCAAATTATGATAAAAAGTTACAAACTCCCCTTCCATTGACCCACGTTCCCATCCATTGTAAACACATATACTCCTATTCACTATTTTCACTATTTTAAACTCATCTACCTCTTATTCTTCTTACGCGAACACGTTACTATTGCCAAAATTTGCAAATCTTTTATCCTATTGTCTGCATAATTAAGAACAATACACTACTCGGTGAGACCTCGAGACAGACTGCCTTAAAAAAAACATGTGTGACCCAGTCGGGGCCCGAAATAATGTGTAACTGACTTCTCCGGTCAAGGGTGTTCTAGAATTTGATATAACAATTTCTCTTCATCTAAAAAGCTTCTCATCAAATGTTAATATGCACTTGACAAATATTGGAAAATTGTTATTACCACGTGAAGAAAATTAAATCCTTCGTTTTTACTGAAGCAATATTTGATTTATGTTTTAGAAAAAAAATGCTATGTAAACTGCAAAAACACATTTTCTCGCGTTTCCCTTCCATCCCATTTTAAGGGTCAATATTATTATTTTTGAAAACAATGTGCATTTTATTGATCATCAAACTTTTGTTACAAAATAAACATTATTGGGGGACCTCTTAGCATTTTCATTTTTATAAAAACGGATTTAAATAATATAGTGAAAGCTTATTTACATTTTACAAATAGCAATGAAAATATTAGAGGCCTCCAAAAACATTTATCTTATAGAAAAAATGTGTTAGCTTATGATAGCACTTATGATGCATTTGGCACTTTTGTGACTGTTACCTACTACTTGGATCGGAAGCAGCACCATTTTCTGTGTGTGTGTGTGTGTGTGTGTGTGACCCAATTTATCTCTAATATCTGCAAACGGATGCGCTTCTCTGTTAAGTGTTCTTTTCTGAAGGTGCCCTAATAGGTTCTCTAAAAGGGGGGGGGGGAGATTATACCAAAACCAAGAATCGCTTGTATACCCTTAAAAATCAATTGTTTTTGATTAATGGACTATACACATAATTTTGATTATGGGACTATTAAACCTGATGGGTTTTGCTATTTCATTCATCTTCTGGATTATGTTCCTTCTGTATGAATACTCTTTTTCACCTTTAACTAGCATATCCAGTTTCCCTTCTCGTATGAAGTTGGCAGTAAAACAAATTGGCGATGAAGAAGCTATTGATGGGGGAAAGTCAAGATGGATCTAGTAATTGGATACGTGACACTGGTTCCAAGGCCATAGTCGGGGGGAGGAGGGGGGTTCAACCTTCCACCCCCCAAATTTTATGAACAAAATATATGTGGATTTATTTATGATTCAAACAATATTAATATTAAGATAAAAGTACAAATTCATTCATAAGTTTTTTCTAGTCTGCAGCAATCGGGGGATATGTTCACCAAACACTCCTTGAAATTATTGGCCGACTACGGCCTTGGTTGATTTGATATAGTGGCGTATTAATAAATAGTAATATTTTTGATAATTATATAAGGTGTTTGAATTATTTAAGAATATATTTCCTTCACCGTAACCTCTAGAAAAACTTGACAAGTAAAAGTGATATTAGCGTGGGGAATCGTATCTTGCTTGACTTGCTGCTATCGTATGCACACACCGTATCTACTTGGTGGTTAACCGTTAGTCCGTATTAGGTCAACTATAATATATCTACATATTGTTGTGTACATAGACTCAACCTCTGATCTGTAAGTTTTTATCCCGTAAGAGTACTTATCAACTCAACCATTTTAATTTTATATAAAAAAACATTGTTACTGCCTGTTACAGGAAAATGATCAACAAATAAATGAAAATTGAGGGGTGCAACGAAATGAAAGCATCATTGACAGTAAATAAATCTATAACCCTTTTATAAACGCGTTTTAATTCCATTTACATATTTCCCTTCCTAGATAACGTCGATTAACAAAATCTGTCATATCTGCATCGTCGGCCACAGTGTCCAAGACGCTACTCCTGCAATATACTTTATTATCGTGCTGGAGATGGATAGATCGGTGTTCGATCCCGGTCAAGTGTAAGCCTACTGAGGGTGGGTTTAAAAAAATCACTCTTTGCGCAAATGCAGGTGCACTTGTTTTATATTTAACCTTGCTAATATTTAACAAAATAGTGTAATTGGTACATAGGCATATAGCCTGAATGTGTAGTAAGGCACGACATACTTTTTTTGAAAATGTGACAGTGTAATACGGCCCAAAGAAGTGGATTTAATTAAAATGACACCATTACCACTATGTTTACATAATATTAAAATGTTTTGATGTTATTACTTCATTTCGTGAAAAATTATAGAAACTAACATAAAATTAGCCAAATTTCCATTGTTGTTGAAGGTTAACGAGGCTCCTTAAATATTTGTGGCCAGATTTTGTTCTCTAACAATACTTTACTTTGCTCAAACGGTGCCTTATTTATAAATACATTTACTTCAGTATTTTAAATAAATATTTGCGGATATTAAAAAAATATTGCATGATATTACGGTATTTTATAGTTTACGAATGTGTTTTAAATGCTATATCCATTTGTCTCTATTGTTCCAGGTAAGCGGGAAAAGCAGGAAAAAGATCGGTTGACCAGACAGACAGTGGTGCCGCGGTGGCAGCCAAGGTAAACAGCGACGAAAGCAGTAGTTCTAAAACAAAACCACAAGTAGGGGATCCGTCTCTCCTGTTCAAGAGTGTGGTTTTCATTGTCCGGCCCGTTCGCTTTTGCGCCTCATTTACAACTCATTATGGTCCCGTAACCACTATACTCCTTTATTTTACAGCCAGTTACCCTCCCCCCTCCCCTAGAACCCTCCTCTCTACCACAAATTGGTTTTCGTAGACGACATACATTCAGTAGAACGCCATACGATAATGTTTTATTGGCAATATTCATTTTGTGTTTTTACCTTTTATATACGTGACCGTGTTCTTTCAATCTAGGTAATAAGCTTAGCTTTCTTTATTCCACTATGGTATAGTTTAAGTATAGTGTAATCCTTTAAGTTAACCATTCAGGGCAAACGGGAATCTACTGTGTATATATATAAATAGTCCAAAAAATGTTTTATTAATACTATTGTGTTGACAATTGACTTAATATTATCAAATCAACTGGGCAAGATGAAAAGGGGGGAAGACGGTGGTTACAAAATTGCATTAAATGTCTGGAGGGTAAGGGCGATTTAAACACGTCTTACTACCCGTTTTAGTTGAATGCTTATATACAGAGCCCTGCGTTTGTGGAGTTCTTGATAATTCACGAATGTTAGATATGGCATTTTTTCTTTCAGATGTTCACATTTCAGGTTACCCTGATTGCAAATATATTCTCAGAATTGTCGTGATAATTCGTGAAATCGGCGTTTTAGCGCGATATTCGCGATTTTAAATGATGTCTGCGATTTTCGGCATTTGCACTAATATTTTGGGATATTGAAAAATAAAAATTGAAAGTTTTGATGGAAGAGAGTGATGGCATCGAAAGTTTAAAAATTGAGAATGTGCTGCTAGGGCTGAAGACAGACAGTATGTTCAGTGACTTCGCAACAAAGTGTTTGCAAACGTTGTGGCTGCCGATTTCAAATGCAGATTCAGAACGATATTTTTCTAGGTATAGTTTAGTAGTAACAGACCGCAAAACAACAATGAAAGTGGATAACATTGTTACCAGCTGCATGTTGCAGTTTGGTGATGTTGAGAAGTTATTTTGTATTTTTCTAGCCTAAATTGAGATTTAAAAATATAGTCACGATTTTTGTGAAGTAACAAGATGATTTTTGTGTAATATTTTGTCTTTGTGACTTTTATATACTTTTCCCGGACCAGCTGCCGCTAAATCTTACTTTTTTAATAAGTTGACAGCACATTTTTTTGCGGACTAGTGTTTTTTACCGTTTTGTCCAAACAAAATGTAATTTTTGGTTTTCACTTCAATATGTTTAGTTTACCTGTTTAAAACATTGTCCTGGAAGTCTAGTTTTAAACCAACAAAGTCACCTTAATCACGAAAGTTTGGTAAAAACAACTTTTTTAACGCTTTTGTCTTAATTCGATAATTTCGTCGCAAAAATAGGATTTTTGTAATTCACCGCTTATTCACCGCTTTTGGGAAACTTAAAAACGAAATTGGGCTTTTTTATTCATCATAAAAGCAGGGCTCTGCTTATATACCAATAACGCTAATGGGTCTAGGTATTTAGCGCATTGGCGTGGAGAGAGTGTAGAATCATTTAGGGAAAACTACCCTCAATACACCCGATTGAGATTAATATCTCTGCATCATCGATGGTCTATTCTATTGTGAGAGTAGCACCTTAGACCATGCGGCCACCAAAGTGGGTAACCATATGCGAGTCTTCGCAATTGACTTGGTTACGTCCTGTTATCGAGAGTTTACGACCAAGCTGTTCTGACAAAGGTGGAACGCGGAAACGATTTTGATGTTTTTCTTAAACAAAAATGGTGGTTGGGGTGGAGTAAATCTAAAAGCTGGTTGGTGAATTTATGTAATCCTATTACATGTATTGAGAATCGATGGAAAATGAGCTAGTTAATTTTATTATTTGTTAGATTGGTGCTTATTTTGACTATTCCTACATATTAACAATATATTAATATATAGACATTATTAAGCTAGACATATCCCCCAAAAATAACCTTAAAAGAAAACATTAAGTACGTATTTAATATTACATAAGCCTAGATAAAAAAGTACTCTTTCTTTCATCCATAACTAAACGGTTTTTAAGTAACTACTTGCTGTCGTGTATTTCTAGCTAGTAATTTTTGTCCATTTTAACTTAACGAAAACTTAAAAATCCATTGACTACATATACAAAGCTTTAACAAACTTCAAATCCATTGACTACAAAGCTATACGCGTTTGACTCTAACATATGAAACGCTGTTTTTAAATTGGCGCAGAAATATTGGTCATGACTGTACTATTTGGTATGGTCAAGAGAAGCGTTTCCAAACCAAGCTCTAGTATCGTCTCGGTCATAAAACATTTCGTTAACATCGATACCAGCTCAACCGCGAAAACACTACTACTCAAATTGGTGGCCACGTAGAATAAAGCGTTGTTTTCGTCTTGCCCGATTTGGTTGAAAAGGGGAACACTATCCTGAATTAAACGAGGTTCCCCTAAACTTTTATAATCTCGACTCGGGAGTCAACCAATCTCTCGGTTTACGGATAACGGGAGATTGCCTTACGTCCGAATCTCGATTATGTGAGGCCCTAAGACAGGGCATATTCTCAGGGCAAGATCAAGAACCTCGGAATCTGGGGCCCATTTGAAAAATGTGGGAGCCTTTTCTCCTTCAAAAAATCTATAATAATAATATAGTATGTTATTTCAAATTAATGCTAAAATAAAGAAGGGCATAAAATGCAAGTATTAATAGTAGGTATATAAGTTAGAACCTTTAAG
The DNA here is from genome assembly GCA_902141385.1 of Timema californicum. Taxonomy (NCBI): domain Eukaryota; kingdom Metazoa; phylum Arthropoda; class Insecta; order Phasmatodea; family Timematidae; genus Timema; species Timema californicum. The sequence continues at coordinate 75,695 of CABFOW010000689.1, forward strand.
AACTGATGATAACCTTAATTAATCCAAAAATATTTATTTGTCCCAATTTGATGAATTTTAAGATTCCTGTACTGAACCTAGTTTCTTAAAAATGACTGTTGATTCCAATTTTCTTGGGAAGGGGGTGCGCTAACAAAGTTTATGGGGGATCAAGACCCACCCTGCCGTTTCTTTAAAACTTTTCATAGTTAGCAAATCATGTTTTGTGTAAATAAATATGTTGAGATTATTTAAAATGTTAACAACTAATTTTATGATAGGACGTGTTATTAGGTGTCTCTTTAAGGTTGGTGACCTGGTGGTCTAGGGGTAAGGTGTCAGACTTCTATGCTGGCGGCCGGGGTTCAATCCTCGGTCCCGGCAAAGATTTATCTGATTACCAAACCCTTCCTTCACCTCTGACAAGACATCTTGTGAATGTGAGGAATGCCAGGCCTCCACCGTGGTTCGGATTCCACGTTAAACTGTAGGTCCTTCATTTCATCTCACAATCACCCTACCATTACACATTAGCGTAAGTGCGTATAGCCCGAACGGGTAGTAAGAAGCGGTGCTAATAATAATAATAATAATCTTTATGGTTATTATTAAAACAGTCTATTCACTAACTAATATTTGGTTGATGACTTATAAAATTAACACTCTAATAGGAGTAAAAAATAGATGTTAACTCCAGGAGAGAGGTATTTTCAACTATAACTTCTAGAATTTAATATAAAATACTTGTAATAAAAATTATTTGTGGTATTCTAGGGGGTCCAGGGCCATAGATACCCCCCGTGGTTCTCCCCTTTAATCCAATCCTAAATATTTCACGAAGCTCCTTTCGGGTGAAACTCTCTCATCATTTTATAAATCTGAATCTTCTACTCAAATTCTCATCGTATTATTGTTATTATGTTTGTTTTAATTGTAAGTTTAGATGTTTAATTGAATATAGTCTTCTCTTCATTTCAGTTACTTTTCAATCCTAATGAACAATGGTCACCACACCACCAAGGCTACAGCATAATGCTGCGTGTTTGCGGTCATTGTCGCTAGGTACCTCACTCGGGAAAGAGCCTGCAAACCGCCAATTAAAAGCGTTTGGCTAGTAATACCACAATAACATGCCTCTTTATGGTTTGTCACACGTTAATTACGTCATGCAAGCTGAATAGCTGACACTTCTACAGAATTTTCATTATATGTGTGAGGAAATAGCTTCTTTGACAATACAGTGACCCACCTTTTATAACGTTTTGTTATACAACAGATAAACCGGGATTCTTTTTGTCCGCGTTTCTTTGAAACAAAGATTATGTAGTTATCGTTTATCGCCGCATTAATGTTATACGCATATGTTGTTTTTTTTGTACGGCATCTTTGACTGGCATAGTATCTACAGGTTGATGCCCTCTGGTCTTAACAGACATTTTTTAAATTAACTCATGATTGAAAAGTCACATTTGAATAATGTGAAACATCCTGTAGCTAGGTCGCCAGTACATGTAGACTTTTAGCCACTCTGGTAGTACAGAACGTTGCCCAGGGTGCACTTAAAAGAAGTTGTCTACACGTCATACCCGCAATGAGATGATGCGATGATAGTGATTATGAAAGTTTGTTTCCAGGAGTGATCTTAAACCTAACTCAAGCCTAACTAACTAAACCCTTGTGACCTTTGGGATAATTCCCTTTACGAGAAAAATACCTATGGGACCAGTTGGAAATCCAACCCGTGACCCCAGAGGTTCGAAGCCAGGTGCACTGACCACTATATCACCGTGCCCGTTGGTAGTTACTCTAATGGTTAGGGAGGGATAGGGGAGGAAGTATTTTAGATGTAATCTACCTGCATTTGAGAGGAAGAAGAGTCTGAAACCATTTAGGGAAAAACCAACCTCAGTCGACCTGACATACATTCAAAGTCCGATCTCCTCTTTATCAGTATGTTAGTGTAACCCATGAGTGAAGCCTTAGACTATTCAGCTACTCTGGTGCAACTAGTGTAACTGAAAATCTTGAGAAAAAAAATCCCCTATAGAAAAAAAATAAAAAAATAAAAAGTTCTATCGAAATTCCACGATTATTATATTTTATTTTTGTAAATATATTTGCATTATTTTTTCTTTCATATGTTGTTAGCCATGCAGCTCCTCTGTATAACATATGTTAAGGTCCATTTGCCAGATAAGCTCATATTGGGTTGGTCAACATGGAAAAAATAGATACTGTACAGACACCAAGTGCACCTTTCTATTATTATTATTATTTTAATTATTATTTTGTAAAACAGACGATTATGATATCACCGGCTTGACGTGAAAGACTTTATTCGCTGGTAATGCCCATATTGGAACCAGTGACATTGTTTTTCATTTTATTTTTCCATTGTGTTGTATTTAAAAAAAAATTAACAAATGTTTCACTTGTCTCAATTCCCCTGTTTTCTAATGTAAACTCTAGGTAATCGCAAATGAATTGACACCTAGTTTGATCTGTATTAATTATATAAGCTACGCGTTGGGGTGGTGGGGGGTAAGATGTCCCATTAAGACAGTGTGACCACCAGTCCAAGTGATAGTGGTAAATGTTTATCTCGTATAACATTGCCGGATGTAAAAAAGTGGTTAATGTATTTCTCGTAGAACATTGCCGGATGTAAAAGAATGTTCCATAAATCAACTCGCCTAAAATAAGTCAAGAAATGTGGATATTGCACTCTTGAACCGTGTGATTTAAAGAACTGAAAAAGTAGGTATGTTTTTTTTAAATTTCGGATATGAGTCTTGGACTTATTTAAAAAAATTGTTTGCTGGATAGTGGGGCAAAAACTAACCTCAACCTGACCGACTCATTTAAAAAGTTGTATCTGCCTTCTTAAAGTGGTGGTGGGGGTTTTGTGTGCTGGCCGTGGCTTAGAGGGATGTGTGTGTG
>CABFOW010000689.1:84422-102259 GCA_902141385.1 Timema californicum
CAGCCAACCCTACTCTGACGTACAACCAATAGGATTGAAGGGGCGTATATATACAAATACATCGCATGTTCATTACATCGCGTTTTTGAACAAATACATTGCAGGTCCAACACGTCGCATTTCTCCACCTCTCTACACACAGCTAACCATATTGGCCAACACGATTCCAACAAGTTGTGTTACAATACAAACGCTCCCAACTTGTTGGGGACGTTGGCCAACATGTTAATGTTGGGAGAGCCGGTCAGAGCCATCAAGTTGTGTTGGATCATTTGTTACAGATAATAAACGACCAACCCAACATGTTGGCCGAGTTGGGAGATTCTGCGCATGCACTATCGAGTTAGATGAGTGTCTAACCTTGGTGGAGCATGTGTTTTATTTTCAGATTAGTTTAACTTTTAAAATCGGAGCTCGCATAATTTTGTGGTCATGGAATGAAAGAAGGCTAATACAGTTAAACTAATTGATTTAAATTCTGAAAATGGAAAAATTACACCTGGACACGAGAATCGAACCTGGGACCCGTGTCCAGGTGTTCTTTTTCAATCTTCCGAGTATAATATCTAGATGGAGAATTCCTCACTTAAAAGAATAAATAATAATAGCTTCGGCTAATAGATTCTTAATTGAGTTATATCAAAAGTATTCTGTTCTTTGTGATGTTACATGTGTACAAAGCTATCATCTCCACTTTACAAATGTAGGTAACTCATTATTACCATATACACACCTTCAATTCAACGTCTACCAAAAAAAAACTTCGAATGCCCTACCGTTTCTTAAGTTTTGGTTCTTCTGCAAGAATACACTTCCTGTCATCAAGTAAATGAAGAAACGGCAAGTAATACGTCGTTATCCATGGCTAGAAATGTGTAGATCGATTTAAAAAAGGTGGAGGAACCAGGATGTTGGTCCAACAAGTTGGCTAGAATAAACACAGCTTAATTTTTCACGTGTCTTGCCTTCCAACATACTGGATCCAACTTGTTACATAATAGACGAGGCTTCACTCTCACTATGAAGGTAGGCTTGGTTGAAAGAATTATTTGCCTAATTCCCCTTGTTTGCTAAGTTGATTACAAGGATAGTGTTCCCGACTCTCATCTTGAAGTTAAATAGTTAGTTAGATTTAAAAAGTATTCATATGTTCCAGACAGGGCAAAAGTTAGCATATCCACTCTCATGTATTTCACCCACCTTAAATTTTCCGTTTGGAAGGGGTAGAGTTTCTAACTTGCCAGAAATCGAATTTCCTTAAACCAACTTGGAGACTTGAATTTGTAAATTCCAATTGCCATGGTGCAACTAAAATCAAAGATGAAATAATAAAATAAGAATATAATCTTCAAACTAAAAATATACGCGATGTAATGGACTTGCGATGTAATTGTATACATACGCCCCTTAATTCTTATTGGCTATACGTTAGAGTAGGGTTAGCTGTGTATAGATAGGTGGGGGAAATGCGACGTGATGGACCTGCAATGTATTTGTTCCCAAAACGCGATGTAATGGACTTGCGATGTAATGGTGCTCACCCACACATTTGCATGTCTTTAAAACTCATTTTTTGAATATTATCCAGTATTAATGTACCGTTGCTCAAGGAACGCCTGAATGTAGGGTCTACTACTCATCCTGCCTTTCCTTGGGGGCTCTTTACATGTCCTGACGGGATGAGGGTATGATGATAATAAAATGAATTTGTGAAATGGAACCAATGAAAAAATCTCAACCAAACTATGGTGACCATTATAATTATTCCACTTTGGAGAAAAATCCCCCAGTACCAACCGGGAGTCGAAGCCAGGGTTTCTAGGTCAGCAGCTCAGGACCTCTGACAACCATACCACGAGGCTGGTAATTTTAATTTATCTTTAATATACAATGGTTTTGTATTAACCTAGCAAATGTTGTCCGCAATTTTGAAAAAGGACGATGCTGACTGTCATACTGACATTCGCCTCAAGAAAGCGTAAACCAACTTTTGGAAACCCTAAAAAGTTATTGAATTATATTGTGAGGCCCCATGATCGAGCACCATTTATTACGATACGTAACTATTATGCCCCACGATTGATATTTGACCCGCGATGCGGCACCAATTAAAATGTTATTGAATTAATTGCCCCGCGTTGGGTGAATTAAATTGATATTGAAGTTTTATGAAATATATACGCCACGCGATGGGCGTGAGTTAAAACTTTATGGAATTATATTTTGTGATAATAAGTATTTATAGTCCCATGATTGAGCGCCAATTACTACGATACGGAATTATTATTCCCCGCGATTGGGCTCCAATTATAACGTATTGGTTTTTGTTTGGATTATCGTGCTGCGCGCTTGGGCGCCAATTGTAACGATACGGAACTATATGCGTCCATGATGAGCGCTAATTATGAACATTTGGCTATTTACGTCCGTGGTGGGCGCTAATTATGAAGATATGGCTATTTTTGGTCTAATTAGCTGATAATTGCCTTGTGATCGAGCACTAATTAAAGATATTTGTTGTTTGATGAGATAATTGGTATCTATATCCCCATGATAGAGCGCCAATTATCTTGATGTCAATTATTTTCTATGATGTCGATGCGAGCGTGCCTTACTGCTCACTCACGCGGTTATACGATCTGATTATTTCTGATTTTTATTTGAATAAAATAAATAAGACTTTCAGTGTTGCACACGATTTACTAAGTAGATTTCACCTTCATGTTATGCACGCTCTTAAACGCACTCATTGTGTGTGTTGCGATTAGGCCTAATCTGCCCCTTTATCCCTTTATCGCATCGTCTTCAAACGTAAATTGAAAATGTAGCCAAACTTTTCCTTTCTTTTTTCCCCCAATTCTGCGTGTTGCCTATATTTCGATGTGAATTGGAAATAAATAGGAATTGAATTGATAGCCGTTTCATGAAAGTTTGGTATTTTAGAGTAGAATCATTCACTCTTTGTGAGTGTGTATGTGTTTGTGTGTGCGTGCGTGCGTGTAGGTGTTTGCGCTTGACGAATGTATTGATAAACTTGGAATCTACTGCTGATTAAAAGTGATGGGTTCTTTCCTTAACGAGATGGCATTGAAAATGGAAATACCTCTGCTACTTTTTTGTTTATCAAAGCTATTCTGGGCATAGTTAACCATTCACTGATTAAAATTCAGTTCGATAAAGCAAATTAATTTCTGGTTTGGTGTTTTTGTTTATTTTGAGGGCACATCGATTCAATACAAAGTTTTTCAAATGAATTAAATTTTCATTTGTTTAATCCATTTATTTATAAGGTAGGGCTTATGAGTTTCAGATGGAAAAAAAAATCCAGCATTAAAAAAAGGGGTTTGTCATTTCATTATATGTCTTGCATCAAAAGATGTATTAATTATGTAAATATATCCCTGTAGAATTCAAAAACCTTTCATTTCAATTTTCTGGGTTTAAAAAATATACTAAAAGGTAGGCTTGGATCATTTTTATACAACTTTTAGCTTAAAATATTGCATTTCTGATATTTAGGGTAAATTATAAACATGAGCCAACTTCCTTTAAAGAATAAAATATTTTAAGCTACTTAAGGAGTGTTTTTTTTTATGACCAGTAGCTTTTTTTTATCCTAAATACTGCAATGTGTATATTTCCCTTCAAACAGGCTGTTATCGTAAAATAGAGATCTGAAAGTTGTTTTAGCTTGTACCTTTAAATTTTGAATTTCTCTAACATGTATCGGATATTTTTACAAAGTTTGTCATCTTGTAAAACGTTTGCGAATTTCACTATAATTTCAATATTTTGTTGGGATACTACCTCCAATTCTTCAACTCTGAGAAGCTAACTATGCAACTCTAAGAAGAATCTTGATTCATATGATTGAAATTTGTTTAGGATCGAAAATCAGCGTGGTAATAAAGAGATTCAAGGTTGAATCCATTAAGAGCCCACCCTAACACAATATGCTTAAGGTTGGATATACAGCTGGCACCGGACATCAAATTGCAGTGTGGCTTTCTGCAGTTTACATATGAGTAATAAAATTGGGACCATAAATTTTATTGATAAAACAAAATATTAAAACTAATAAAATAAAACGATTATATATATGGTGACGGTAATATCAATCTTCTAATTATAACTAATTAAAAATTTAACAAAACAAACCTTATCAATCAAGTTATCACATTTAAACAAGAATTAAAATTAATTACTTTCATCTCTACAAAATAAATTAAATCATTAATTTAAAAAAATAATACCAAATCCAAATAAAATTATTACAATAATTAATAAGAAAATGAAGCTTAACAACACATTGATCCCCTAAACAAAATGACCTAAGGTACTTAACATACACCAATGCAATTACAAATAAATATTCTAATTAAATTAAGTAGTTTATAAATATAAATAAACAATCACAATTTACCATAGTTTTTAAAATACGGAAGCAAAGTTAAAAAAAAGGATATGTTGTGTTTTTTTATTTTAAAATAGTAATCTCACTTCACCTGATTTTCCATAAAATTGAATTAAAGATGGGTTTTAAATTGCCAATCAGATATATAAAAAATAATATTGGGAGGTTTAATATAGCATTATCTCTTGGTAATCGAGACAAAAAAATTCTGTTGCATTTAATTTCTTTTCTCAGAAATATGATTTGGCCTCCCCAGCGTAACAAGATATAAAGTATAACGTAACATCTCATTGTTTTTTAAATCAATACTGCACGAAGGTGAATATTTACTTACTTAATAAAACAGAAAATCGTAAAGTTCGTAGTTTATATTTATTCAACACCGATTTTACAAAAAATTGATCTTTGATCTTTTTTCTCAAATTAAGTTTGGAAAGATAAACTCAACAAAAAGGGTAAGAAATAATATTAAACTTTAAATAAACTTGACCAAAGTGAGTTTTCTAATTTATTTTGACTGAATGAAGAAGGAAGACCGTTGGATTCAAGATAGGAAGAAAAGTAACTATAGATATATTTTGAAATGATTTCCGACCTGCAAGAGGAAAGGGTTGAAAGTGAAATTGAAAAGAATGCATAAATAACAGAAGAGGAGGAAAGAGGTCCCAACTGTAAAGAGACGAGGACGCATTAAATAGGATGAAATAAGGAATAGCACTGTTTGAATGAACTGACTGTGGAATTGACAAGAGCTGCAGGTGAAGCATGCATTAAACGGTTATACAGGGGGCTAAGAGGGATTTGGAAGGAGGAGGAAAAAGGGAGTTCAAGAAATGATACATGAACTAGTGTACAAATTATAGGGTATGAGCCATTGTACGATAAAATATGAGAATATAATGGAAGAGAATAAGAAATGAAATGAATGGAACGTGGAGAGATGAACATCACGGATTTATGGACCATAGGTCTACAATAGACTATCTTTGCCATACGACAGCTGTTGGAAAAAAATTGTGAATTTGGAAAGACTTGGTAATGGTGTTTATGGATGTGGATAAGGCATATGATATCGTGGGTAGAAATAAAGTTTGAAAGGCGATTAAGATGGATAGAGGAATTGTATTGAGAGCGAAAAGCATTAATTGGGATAACAGGAGTTGTATTAAGACGGAGAGTGGGGGATGGAGTGGTTTCAAATAAAAAATAGAGTGAAGTGTCTTTTCACCACTAATATTTGTAATAGTAGTGAAAACGGTCATGAATAAAGTGTTCGGAAAACTCGGAGGATAGAATGAAAGCCATGATTTTTGGTGATGACTTGATGGTATGTAGGTTGAAGGAAGAGGAAGTACAGGCATAGCTACAAGGATGGAATTGGGGAAGTGAAATAGTATTGAGTAAAACTTGGCATGATGAAGTGTGAAGTGTTGACAAAGAAGAGGGTAAGGCTCAATAAAACTACAATGTTGGATGGAGTAGAGAGGATTTAAAGAGAAGGGGACACCAGGGAGAGTTTTTCTTTAGGTGTGTAGGAGACCTGCTATGGAGCAGAGTAGTGACTTGAAGTGTAAGGAAATGTTGTACAGGGCGTATTTTGTACCCACTGTCACACATACATCAGAAACATGGACATTGGAATGTAAGAGACTAGGAAAGTGGAGGCCATAAAAATTAAGTTTGTGAGGAGCATGTTAACTGTCACGAAGAGAAACATGAATAGGAATGAAGATATCCGGGAAAGAGTGTTAATAAAGAAGTAGAAGAGGAAAAACTGAGATGGTATGGGCATGCCAAAGAAAATGATAGAAATGAAGTGTGTATCAAATAAAAAAATTAAAAAAAGGTGTTTGAACTAATCCTCCACGAGTCTGATTTTTGTCCCCCCTCTAGCTGAATTCTGGTCCATCTCCTTATTATTTCTAGCCCAGTCCAAGGTTTAAATATTCCTTTCCTCGCTATGTAAATAATTTTTTTGATTATTTTGTTAAACTCATTATTTGATATTTACAAAAATATTTTAAGTACTAGTTCTTTGAACAGTATGACTCACTCTTTCCATTCCAAACTACATGTTAAGAATCATGACATGTTCTTATCGTTACTACAGTCCTATTATTTCTATTTGGATTTCAAGTTTAGATAACTCATATAATTTCTCCTTGGATTTGAAGTTTGTTCCTTGATCAAGTAAGACAGAAAACTAATGACTACAAATGAGCACGGTAGTCAATAATACATTCATTGTCTGGAAAACGCCTGTGTTGAGGTAGATTCATCTAAACTCGCCTACAAGCAGTGTCTGGAATGGACTTGTGTTGTGAGGTGTATTCATCTAAACCTGCCTTCAAGCAATGTCTGGAATGGACTTGTGTTGGGAGGTGTATTCATCTAAACTCGCCTACAAGCAGTGTCTGGAATGGACTTGTGTTGTGAGGTGGATAATTCTAAACTCGCCTTCAAGCAGTGTCTGGAATGGACTTGTGTTGTGAGGTGGATTCATCTAAACTCGCCTTCAAGCAATGTCTGGAATGGACTTGTGTTGTGAGGTGGATTAATCTAAACTCTCCTTCAAGCAGTGTCTGGAATGGACTTGTGTTGTGAGGTGGATTAATCTAAACTCACCTTCAAGCAGTGTCTGGAATGGACTTGTGTTGTGAGGTGAATTAATCTAAGCCTGCCTTCAAGCAATGTCTGGATTGTACCTGTGTTGTGGGGTGGATTCATATAAACAAGCCTTCAGGCAATGTACCTGTGTTCTCTGAGGTAGATTCATCCAAACGCACCTCTAACCAGTTCGTGGAATCAACTTGTAATGAATCGTCCTCCCAAACGGATAAGCAACGGGGATCGAATTCTCTCCCAACCAATATGTGGACACAATGTTCTACACCCATGACTTCCTCTCCTCCCCATCCCCCACACACCTTTTGCATGCATGATGTTTACATGTGTGCTGCTCACAAGTCACGACATAATGAAGTACACGGGTAATTAAATCCAAGACTTGCGGCTGTCTCATCATGAGACTCAAGCGAACGCTAATTTGTCAATCAGCTCCTCCATTGTCCCGGTATCGAATGGCGACCGGTATGAATGACCCTGTCTACCGTGTGCCAATATTGATTGTTATGTGGTGGAGGGTGATGCGATGACATGTCAGTGGCACTATTACGTACCCCCCTCAAGCGCCGACACAATCAAAGGCTTCAATGGCGCTGATGTGAGTGCGGAGACAAGGGCATTAGCTTTGGTCACACGGTTAGTGTACCTTGACACTCCATTTACACGTTCTCCGAGAAACTAGAGTAGAGCAGAAGAAATAACTTCAGCCTTTTTTCGCGCGCAAATTGGATGAACCAATCAAACGTCAAAACTGGTCAACGCAATTAGTTTGTATGCGCCTATAAAGCGATATACTATCAGGAAGCGGTATCTACTCAAGTGAGACTATTTGAAATAACTCCCCAAATGGAAAGTACATTTTTCGTTCTTGTGTTTTTGATTTGTTTCATGACACGATTCAATAATTTGAAAACATCAAATTTAATATTAAACAATTCCTGAATATCTGTTGCGAGCATAGTGGCATTTGAACATAAAACTTTTTAAATTAATTTTTGAAAAATAAATGTAATAGTTAATAAAGAACGATTAAGATTATTAGTAATAGAATTCAATTTTTGGTAAAGTTGACAAATTGTGTTAATTTAGCTTGAAAAAACATAGATATATATGATATAATATAATAATATAGGCACTATACTTTGAATTATGAATGAAAGCGTTTTTGGTACTATTATTATTATTAGCACCGCGTCTTACTACCCGTTCGGGTTATACGCACTTACGCTAATGTGTAATGGTAGGGTGAATGTGTAATGGTAGGGTGATTGTGAGATGAAATGGAGGACCTACAGTTTAACGTGGAATCCGAACCACGGTGGAGACCTGGCCCGTTTTTGGTACTAATAATTACAAGCTATAATATCTTATGACAAATATAGTACAATCATTGAAGTTTTAACAACCATCTAAAAAATTTGAAACATACTAACGCTTATATAGTTTTATGAAGTTTTTTTTATTCTGGTGCTGTTAGGAGCTGTGACATACATTCCTACGCTAGCATTAATGTCGAGACAAAAGCTGATTTATTATGGCAGAAGACCTAACATTCTAACTCTTTTGTTGAATACACGTCCTCTTGGAGTTTAGACATTTTTATAGAAATGGCCTTCAAAATCTATTTTTAAATTGTTTTCTTTAACCTTTAATAAAAGTGGCTAAAACGAATCTTTTTATGTACATTCTTTTAAAATCGCCTTGTAGACTCTGCTTTGTAATTTTATTCTTAGCTGGGTGTTTTATAAATATTATGCCATAACAAAAGACCCAGGTAGTTAATTTTTTTGTTTCACAAGGATATTTTCTATTTCCAGATAGTACAAAAGGAGTTGGGTTTAAATTAACATTTTTTTATCCTGGTTAGAAGTCACTAGAATATCTCGTTAAATTTATATCCCTATAAACGTGGATCCCCACCCCTTTGTTTCAGTGTTTTAAGAGTTAGTTGGATGCGATGAATTCCATATAATGTGGCAGTAACACGTGGCATTGAATGCTTTATATGCCAATTTATAATAAACAATTATACAGTAGGGGCCCCATTTACGTGGGTAATACTTACCTAGATCTACTGTGGCTACGTAAAACCACGGATAATACCAAGCTATTATAAAACGTGATATTCATGTAACTTAGATAAATACGGTAAAATTTAATTGATAAATTATTCACAGTAAGACATTAACAACATTAAATGAAGTAATAATGTGTACTGTACACTACAGTGTACTTACTATTCTCCATTATCACTGGTGATGATTGTGATATGATAGCACAATGCCCATTTGGCGCATTTGTGATGCTATAGGTACGGCTGGTTCTAGCATGGCGTGTGGTTTTAAACTTAACAAAAACTATTTTTCTTTAATTTAAAACAAATAAAGTTGGACATCGGTAAACCATGAATTACGGTCGCCCTACTGTATATAAAATTGATTCAGGAAGTTTGAAATAACTATGGTGGAACCCAGTTTAATAAACGATGTTCTAAAAGGTGCTCTAAATGTCAATTCGAAAAAAATTAGACGAGCTGGGGTATTTATAAAAAATATTTTGTTTAACGTACCAACATTTACTTAATTTGTTTACCTGAGCTGTGTTAATAGAAAATAACGCTTTGTTAAATAAATAATAGTGAACTCGTAAATAAATGTGATAAAATCAAATCAGTGCTAATATTTGACAAGTGAGAATGAATAGTGAATTGATAGAATTTGATGTCAAATATTTTTAAATCTTGTCTAAATACCATTACGAGATTTAATTAAACTAATGAAGTAAAGAATGGGGAATATATAATTTAAAGGAAACAAATGTAGCAGTATTTGGATAAAAGAAAGGTAAACTATTTAGAAAGAGAGAAAAAATCTTTGTACCTGGCTAGGAATAAAACCATTACTTTTCAACAACCAGCAAATGTCAATAAATTAGCCTGACATTTAGTCCACGTGACCACCAATGTAGGACCTACCTTAATTATTGCTTACAAAATGGGAGGTTGAGATGGATATATAAATAAGAATCCGCAGTTTACCACTGCACCATTTAATTAACTTTTAATTGAAGGAATAAAGTTGATATGTCATAATGCGTACACCATCCCCCCCACTTAATCTCATCGTTGGCTTTGTGTTATAATATCGCCATCATCATCACTAGTGATCGTGGCAACAAGAAGAATGAAGAATATTGATTACACTGTAGTGTACAGTACATACTGAAACTTTATTTAAAGTTAGTAATGTCTTACTGTGGACATTTTATCAATTAAAACTTACCGTATTTATGTATGTTACATGAATATCACGTTATGTGATAGTTCGTTTTCACGTAACCGGGGTGGATCTAGGAACGTATTCCTTGCGTATATGGAGGCCCTACTGTATATATTTTTAGCTTCGCGTATTACTACACGTTCAGGTTACACGCTTTTATACTAACTATACAAATAGATTTATTGATTAAGAAGGTTATAATTATAGGAAGTGAACCAGAATTTGCGTGAAAGTAAAACCTTTTTGGAAAAACTACTCTCGATACACCCGACAGATTCGAACCTTGATCTCCCCGTCATCGGCAGTCTAGTCTGTGAGAGTAGCGCCTTAGACCATGCGGTCACCGAAGTGGGTTTTAGAATATTCTTTATTTATTTATCACATTATAAAATAGCATCACTTTTTAGGATTGACTTTTTTCTTGTTCTTTAATATGAACAAATGACATGCATGCCAAAGGTGCAGCCAGAAAATGTGATGTACTCCGTTTGCTTTTTATATATATATATATATATATATATACACACACACACACACACACACTTGCCGACTCTGTGGTCTAGTTGAGAGTTCCCGGATGGAGATACAAAGATCCAGGGCTCGACCCTTGGTGCCTCCATAACTTATCTGTGAAGCTGTGCATCCGGAACTGGGTCAAACTCAGCCTTGTGATGACATTATTATACTTCAATAAAGAAGTAGCAGCTTTGGTCTATAATACTGAGATTAATGGCTAAAGGGCTCGATGTGTTGGCCACATGATACCTTCTTTTCGCAAATATTGGCAATAATATCACTAACGGTGGCGGGCACTCTGTAGATATAGCTCGCTGGCGGGTTCACATAGTTTTCTTTTATACCAGTATAGAATTTAACTGTTATTAAACGTTCACACTAAAAGTGTAAAAACATTTTATAAGAGCTTTGTTTTGTATTTTCTTAGGTACAAGGGCTCCTTAAGTCTAAAAAGTTTGGGAACTCCGTTTTCGAAAATACAAACATATTTTTTATAATTAATTTTGTGTTACTATTTTACTATTGTTATTTTATAGGTATCAATCAAAGGTGACAACTATGACTTGGGACGTTTGAATACATGAAAGTAGATCTAGTAACTATTTCTAACCCGCTTCGGTGACCGCATGCTCTAACGCGCTACTCTCTCAGTAGACCAGACTGCCAATGACGGAGAGATCAAGGTTCTAATCTCGGTCGGGTGTATTGAGGATGGTTTTTACAACATGGTTTTCCACACAAATGAAGGTACACTTCCTATAAATATAACCTTTCTAATCCCTAAAACCATTAACGTATAGCGCAAATAGGTAGTAAAACGCTTTGTTAAAAAATAGTTTCAGTAAGTTGGAACTGTTTTTTAATTAAAAAATAATAATTTCATGTACCGACATTGTAGTAATGTAGGGAAAGCGAGAAAAGCTCAGTTTTTATAGAAACACTTTTTCTGGCTAAAATAGATAAAATATTTTCCCGGTAAAGATATAGAATTAAATTTTCTTTACATGGTGAAATCAACGGTTGTTGAATATCTATCGTGGGCATAGCGGCATTAAATGACAAACTCTTTAAATGAAAAGACAAAGTTTTCATTAAATTCTAGGGCACCTTTAACAGCTATTCAACAACTGTTGATATCACCATGTGAAGAAAATTAAACTCTGTTTGTACTGAAGCAATACAAGTATTTAATTTATTTTTGGCCAAAGGTTTTGTTTTAAAAACTGCAAAAGAAAAAACACTAACCTTTATCGTGTCCCCTAAATCCCCAACTTGACACTTGCTAATTAATGATCTCATTGTATGAAATTTATACTATGCATCCTTGTCAAGAACAATGATTGCTAAGTATCACGTGATGTGCAGGAGTCAATCGTACTAATTAACTACTATTCAGAATGGATAGTATTAACTGACCTAAAGGGAATTACCATCCATCCCCCGCCAACCCCCGTTTTAACCATAACGTAGTCTATAAAAACTATATATATCCTTCCCTAACAACCCTCATACAATTGTTACATTGGTGGGGGAATCTTGACACACTATCACTCTGGCCATTTATGTACGTGTATAATATGTGATTTTCCGTATTTTGGTGAGAAAACATGAACACATGGGAATCGAACCCAGGACCTTTGGTTTGGCGGACCAATTCTTTACCATTGAACTATCAGATTCGTCCCGTGCTTGGGGTCATTCTTCTCTCATAGTTTAAGACTTGAGTCTGTAAGGGACGTGTGGAGATCATCGGCTACATATGAGCGAACATTATTATCGTTAGATATCAGATACCACAAACATCTGCGACTCAGGAGGGCTGTTATGCTGACCAGTATTCAATACGAGATTGTAGTTACAAAGAATGATGACCTCCATATGGACAGTGCCGTGATAACAATGATTTGCAACCCCTGTGTGTGTGTGTGTGTGTGTGTATACACACACATATTAGGATATGAATAGTTAAATTTCCCATGAAATTCTTATACAAACCACCAGTATTTTTATATGAATTTTGGAAGGAAATATTTGGATAGTTCGAAACCTATCCATTTTTGTTTTTTTCCGAGTTTGTACTTATTTCAAACCTTGCTTAGCGATCTTTATTAAATCCCCTCCATATGCCAAGAATGTCAAATACCGTTTTCTAGAATAGGGGATGTGTCGACTCAACTTTCATCGCTTATGTGCGGCATGCACCATCACAAGACGCTCTGGCTGACTGAGCTAAGTCTGCAACTTTATTATGTTAAATTTTTCCAAGTTTTAATATGTTAGGTTAATTTTTTTTCTTATTTCATGCATGTATATACTGCGCGTGTGTGTTTTATATAGCATATTATATTGTGTACCAGCTGAATAGATGGGGCCTACTTAATAAAAACGGTTAATTCGAATTTTGGATGTATCTAGTTTTTTAGAGATCTCTTGGACCTCGAATTAAATTAGTCGTGTGTGTGTGTGTAAAGTTTACACTATGAAGGTTGGTTCTGATGTGTTTTCCATACATCCAGATTAGAACTTGCATTAGAGCTTTTTAATGGTTTGTGTGTGTCCCCCTCACGATCTAGGAGAAACCACATGCACTAGGGAAGTTCTGAAATTGCGGGAGATTACCTTTTGCTTTCTGCACTTTATTTCTCTGCTCAGGCGCTAAAGTTCCTTCAAATTCTACTGGAAAGGTACCTCATATCATGCTTTCAAAGGATCTTTTACATTGCACAGCCAACATGGGTCTGACGGCTTTTCTTAATATCAGAAGGAAGTTGTGCTACGGATTTTAATCGCTCTATAAAAATCTGGTACGCATAGGTTCATGAAGCAAGCACCGGATATGTATTATGCATGCATAGTTAAACTTATTTGTTATTTAACATGCACGTTCTGAACAGGCATATTATATTCTAACACGACATACAGACTAACTGATTTTTACAACAAATACAAAACCCAATCTCCCAGATGTTAATTCATCGTTGTGATACGGGAAACATCAAGCTCACAAATTATACATTTATTAAGTTATTCCCGGAATTACTCAAACCTGAGATCCTTCGTTAAGTAAAAAGGCGACATACCGGTTAAACGAAGATGTTTGACATACCTACACTAATCATGATCGAAAGAGCAAGTGGTTCAAACTCTTTATGTCTAGCAGAAATTGAATGAGGTCAAATTAATTTTAAAATATATTGGTTGTTTAGTTGGAAGTTTAAAGTATACTATGTTGGTGATTAGCTGAACCATCGCTGCTATGTATTGAATTCGGATTGGTCCAAAACCCATTTGTTTCTTATCCTAGAAGAGTGATGTTTTTCATTAAACAATTTTGTTTTTTCTTGTAGGTCTAATAAAACGTGGTATCCATCGTATCGATTTATCGTGGCAGGTATTCATTCCACCGTGTTTGTAACTTGTGTTCTTTGTTTACCTTGTTTACTGTGTTGTCGCCGCAACATCGCCTGTCATGTCTACCTCCACTTGTTGACTTAAAAAAAAAGTGAGCTCAAGCAAAAATGCAAACAAGATAACAAGCTCCCCCTCTAATTTTTTTATAATCATGTTTATACTCCTTTTCCCCATCACTTTGGTTCAGAGTCTGTTAATAATTTTTGAAATGTCTGGGGTGCAAGTTTGTTATAAGGTTGTTCGCTTCTCTCATTTGAAAATAGGAGAAACGCCTGATTTTTCAAACTTTTTGAGTTGAGAAAATGTGGGGTCAAATTTACACTCTTTGAAGAAAGGGTTCAATTCGCAAGTTGACCCGTTTCGGTGGCCGTATGGTCTAAGACACTATTCTCACAGTAGACTAAACTTCCGATGACTGTGAAATCGGGATTCGAATCTTGGTCAGGTGTACCGATGGGGTAGTTTTTTCAAAATTGTATTCCATTCTCCCTACACAGAAATGCGGGTACACTGTTTGATAAATATAACCTTCCCCATCCCTAAAACCATTAGCGTGATTAATATAAAAGCGTATAACGCGACTGTACATGCTGCTAAGAACAACTCGCCTGTCTATACTCGAATGGACATTAATACAAAACAACATCAAAGAACAAAGTGCGACAACCAAGTTCGTTGTTTGCTTGATTCTGAGAGGACAGTTATAAAAGGTATTTTTAATGTTCTTGTGCGAAAACATATTCTCTGGTACATAAAACTGTTATTGTATGAAAATAGTGAAGTAATATATCACGCTTGTGAGAAGAAACATTTAAATTAAATGATATACAATACAATTTTACAGGTAATAATGTAAAATAAGAATAAAATATAGAATGTATTAATACATAAAGTTTTTATCCATGTTGTTTATAAATTTTTCTAATGTTATAAAATGTTTAAGCTGGCTTTTAGCCTGTATATTATTCCAGAAACCAAATTAAATTGAAAGTTTCGGTAACCATACAGAAATAAGATTGCTAACAGCTTGATTATATTTGTTTGAATAGCAAGCTTTTTATGGTAATCTTACGTTCTTAAAAGCGACAATTTAGATTATAGACTTTGGGAATTATTACTATATTATACTAAATCTACTTATTTAAAGAAACAAGTCATGAGTTTCGAGCTTATCTATGCTGTTTAAACCTTTTATTAACACATTCATTTCATTTAAATAAACTCACATTGATATATTTCATGTATTTATACAAATTAGCGAACGGTGTCAAAATGCCACGTTGCCATGTATCTGTGTAAGAGACATAGATACCCCAACATTTCTTTATTTCTTACAAAATTGACAGCTTGAAACATTCACCCATAGATTCCCATCCAGTTATATTATAAGAGATATTTAGCGATATTGGTTGGAACCATGGTCTAAGATAGATATACGGACGGATATGGCTACTTTCTAGTTCCGGTGATTAGACATTGAAGCCAAAACTCGCTCCTTTAAGATTTCATTTGATGGTTTTAAGTAATATGGTGGTGACCAGTGAAAATAATAAAGATTACAGAATTAAAGGACCTTATTATTAAAGTGCGTATAGACTAACTTATAAATTTATTAAAAAGTCGCACCAGTCTTTCCAACAGAGAATGTGTAGGCCTACCTTAACCCTCCAAGTTAAAGGAAATAGTAACGCGAGTTTGACACCTTATATCGCGTGATCACTGGTGCATTTACCGTTCTGACATACTCCCGCGGACGTCCGCGTCCGTCAGGCCACGCACCACGGCACAGTTCCTCTTAACACGTCCCCTTATTCCTCGTGCCAAGAAGTGTGTGATGTGTGCGTGCGCATGAAAAATTAGTAACTACTTCAATTGCGACGGAATAGCGGCGAGGAACAAAAGAACAATGAAACTGGGGCTTATTCTTGGCCGCTATTTCTCATAAACCTAGCAGTCATTCAGCGGGACAAGACGGGCGAGTCGCTTTGTTGTTTGGTTGACCTTAGCTACCAGTTGGAACATTTAACAAAACTACTCTTTATTCATACGCCAGTTCATTTTAGTTTGGTAAGGTGGAGTTGATATTTGAAGGGAGCTTTGGTAAGGTGGTGCCGACGATTGCTGGGACATTTGTTGAGGTGTTGATGTTTGAAGCCAACTTTGGTTAGATGGTGTAGATGTTCGCAGGGAACTTTGGTTAGATGGTGTAGATGTTCACAGGGAACTTTGGTTAGATGGTGTAGATGTTCGCAGGGAACTTTGGTTAGATGGTGTAGATGTTCGCAGGGAACTTTGGTTAAGATGGTGTAGATGCTCGCAGGGAACGTTGTTTAGATGGTGTAGATGTTCGCAGGGAACTTTGGTTAGATGGTGTAGATGTTCGCAGGGAAATTTGGTTAGATGGTGTAGATTTTCGCAGGGAACTTTGGTTAGATGGTCTAGATGTTCGCAGGGAACTTTGGTTAGATGGTCTAGATGTTCACAGGGAACTTTGGTTAGATGGTGTAGATGTTCACAGGGAACTTCGGTTAGATGGTGTAGATGTTCGCAGGGAACTTCGGTTAGATGGTGTAGATGTTCGCAGGGAACTTCGGTTAGATGGTGTAGATGTTCGCAGGGAACTTTGGTTAGATGGTGTGGATGTTCGCTGGGATCTTGGTTAGGTGGTGTCGATGTTTGAGGAGAACTTTGGTAAGTTGATTT
The DNA here is from genome assembly GCA_902141385.1 of Timema californicum. Taxonomy (NCBI): domain Eukaryota; kingdom Metazoa; phylum Arthropoda; class Insecta; order Phasmatodea; family Timematidae; genus Timema; species Timema californicum. The sequence goes on from CABFOW010000689.1 coordinate 101,370, forward strand.
TAGCAGAATGGATACAAAATATTTGATTTTTTCTTGTCAATTTTAAATTATATAATATACTTAATATTTCTGTATTTCACATAGTACTCAAGACCTTTCTCTTTTGAGTTTAACATACAAATTACGACCACTAGACCTCCTCTGCGGATATATACATCATGTAGGCTCTGAAGGGAAAAACCTATTAAATTACTCTCCTAGTCTTTAATAATTAACTTATAAATATAATCAACGAGAAAGTTCGTTATAGTTTAAAAAAAATGGGTTCTTTATTAGTTAATATCTATAAAATTAGATTAACATCACTATTTAAAACCAATATTATAATATTAGAACCCATTTTTTATTGCCAGACTCTGTGAAATGCTGTCCATCTAAAAGGGATGAGCCTATATACCTATATAGGTCCTTATATATATAATCTAGTCAATATATTCTGAATGGGTGACCAGCGTATTGCTGAACATTTTCTTTTATTTCATTTTCTTTTACCGACTGATTTTATTTAACTACCGTAAACGAAATCATACATTTATATTCATGTTGTTTAGTGAGCTGAAAAACATTCAGAATATATCGGCTTGTTTGGCACTTTTTAATTGTTTCAGATTGCTTGAATTAAAAAAAATAGGCATTGCTGGGCATATTCCTACATGTTTACTCAGCTCCGTGCCCTGCATTGCATATGTGGATGGATTGAACGTGGAATGGGGATTAATGGGCTGTTAATAATACTGTTATTGAAACACGATGAACGTCCAGCAACACACAGATATCCCTGGCGAACAAACACGTTCCTGATTGTCGCAGGAAGTTGGAACGTTCTAGAATAAATTCGTTTAGCGATATATAAGTGGGAGTGTGCCGGGAACACGAATTTGGGGGGGGGG
>CABFOW010000689.1:102551-141616 GCA_902141385.1 Timema californicum
ATTCCCCACATTCACAAGATGTCTTGTCAGAGGTGAAGGAAGGGTTTGGTAATCAGATAAATCTTTGCCGGGACCGAGGATTGAACCCCGGCCGCCAGCATAGAAGTCTGACACCTTACCCCTAGACCGCCAGGTCACCGACGTTTTTTCTTGATCTCAACTAATGGAACCATGCTCATGAGATATATTCAAGGTGTATTCTACTTTATTCATCACTACCCCATTAGTGTAAATATGGGGATATCCCGGACGGGTAGTAAGACGTGGAGCACGGTACTATTCTACCTTCCCAGTCTCTACCGCATTAATGTAAATATGTGAATAGTACGGACGGGTAGTAAGACGTGGAGCATGGTACTATTCTACCTTCCTCATCTCTACCCCATTAGTATAAATATGTGGATATCCTGGACGGGTAGTAAGATGTGGAGCAGGGTACTATTCTACCTTCCTCATCCCTAGCACATTTAAATAATTAGTGCATATGCGTATACCCCGAACATTTGGTGAACATGGTGTTAAAGAATTCCACATTATTAGACAAAGTATATTATAGATTCCTCTAATTTTAACTCTGTCAAAATATTTTATTTACTTTGGCCAAAACCTCTTTTTATTATAAAAACTGCAAAAAATATTAGCATTATCTCACTTTTAATTCTATCCTATTTTAAGTTTTAACCTTAAAAATTTACTCATCTCCTAAAAACATTAACTTAAGCACCAATAAAAGCATAAAGATGTATCGTAATACTCTACGCCCCTACCCCTCTTAATATCAAAGTTAGGCTTCGTGTAAAATAAAAAGACCATAAAATGTGATTTTGAAATGAAAGTTTTGTTCGCATTGTTAGCAGAGTTGCACCAACAAAATAAAATACCTCATTCCCAGGCCATAGCTAGAGATGAAAATAGGGAGACATTATTTATGGTGCTTTAAAGTCACGTGGCCTTACAGTTATTACATTGCGCGGTGCAAATCTGACCCTTGCGGCTTGTTAATCCTTTTGTTCGTGGGAAAGCAACTCGATAGGGTGCGACACGTTTTAAAAAGGTCATTTCATTATCTCGCCCACTTTTCCAAGTAAGGGGGAAGGGGGTAGAGAGAGCGCCCCCCCCCTTCCGAGTCATGTGACCTTTAAAATAAAGATTTAGGGTTGGTAGTTGTGTGATGAAAGGGAGATTTTGAGCAGCAGGATAATCTAATGTTATGAATGTTTTTGACTGAACACGCATACCTTTTAAAAAAAAAAGTAGACATAATTCATGTCTGTGTGCTACTGTATCTACCATTCATTCTATAATAAAAACAAAGTTTTAATAATTGGTTAAAATTTTTAAAGTAGGGTGTAAAGGAACAACATTTGAGGTAAGGTATGGAAAAAAAAAATTCTTAATACACTGGCATTAAGAACTCGAAAGTTCATTGCCGCACTTAGAATCGTACACCACCTATCCCTATCTTTAGTTAGTTTTATCCAGTTCACCTCATTACACCTTATCCTTATCTTGAGCTAGTTTTAACCAGTCTACCTCAATACACCCTATACCTATTTTTAACTAGTTCTATCAGGTCCACCTCATTCATTACACCCTATAACTATCTTGAAATAGTTATATCCAGTCCACCTCATTACACCCTATCCATATCTTTAACTAGTTCTATCCATTCCACCTCATTACACCATATCCCTATCTAGAGATAGGTTTATCTAGTCCACCTCATTACACCCTATATCTGGGTCTTGAGGTAATTTTCTCCAGTCCACCTCATATCCTAACATTGTCATGAGTACAGGGATGTAACTCATTATATAACCTCCACTCCCCTAAATAAATCAAATATGTCTCCAGTAGACATATTTAGTTTAATTTTCTACTTCCAGTAATCTTAATAGTAGTTGAATATCTGTCAAGAGCATAGTGACATTAGATGACAAACTTTTTAAATGAAGAGAAAAAGTGGTCGTAAAATTCCAGGACAACCTTGAAAAATATTCAAGAACTGTTCATATCACCATGTGTAGAAAATTAGAAAGTGTTAATTTATTTAGCTGAAAAAATGTTTTCCTGAAAAAGTGAAAAAAAAAACCATTGCCCTTAATTCATAAATCCACCCTTTCCCACCTAATATTTTTCGAGAGTTAGAACACATCATATTTACTTCTAGATTTCTAATACTTCTATTTCTGTTTATTGTTTAGTATCCATGTTTACTAAGTTCAAATTACTGGCGGTTTGTTTTAACATAAAAAAATTACCTGCTTCGGTGGATGCATGGTCTAAGGCGTCACTCTCACATCAAACTAAACTACCGATGATAGGGGGATCGGGGTTCAATCCCGGTCTAGTGTACTTAGGTTTTACCCAAAAATTGTTTTCCCCTATCCTTCCATGCAAACGCGGGCACACTTCATCTAAATCCAACCTTCCTCCTCCATAACTCACTAACGTAATTAATAAACATGCGTATAGCCTTATCAGTTGGAACTAAAAAAAAAGGTGTGCATAGTTTGCACAGATAGTAAAACGCGGTGATAAAAAAAGTCCTGATTCTGGAGCCGAATGGGTGATTTGAATTAAAAACCTCTGCAGTGATAAAGAAAAATTATATTTTTAAATGTGTTACCAGCAATTAAATAAACCCATCAAAATCATATATCATACATCAGGAAACAAACAAAACTTGTGTAATACCACTGTTATTATTGTCATCATCATCATCATTATTATTAGCACGGCGTCATACTACCCGTTCGACTTATACGGACTTACGTTAATATGTAATGGTAGGGTGATTGTGAGATGAGATGGAGGTCCTACAGTTTAACGTGGGATCCGAACTATGGCGGAGGCCTGGCATTCCTCACATTCACAAGTTGTGATTAATACACGTCTTGTTAGAGGTGAAGGAAGGGTTTAGTAGTCGGATAAATCTGTGCATGGACCAAGGGTTGAACCCCGGACCCCCAGCACAGGAGTCTGACACCTTAATCCTAAACCATCAGGTCACCGACTGACTATACCACTATTATAAATTCTGTTGAACTCTTCTTTCTTTCTGATTAGCACCAAGCAAGAGTTCAAAGTATTGTGTATAGAGTGGTTATGTCTAACTTAATCTTCCAGAGAAATAAAACCAGAAAGTAGGCTGACAAATACACAATGTCAAAATAGATATAAGATTGAATATGTTTTAAAGGTTGACATTTAACAATCCAAACTATTAATAGGATCAATATTTAAAAATAATTTAAAATTCAGTTTCTATTCCTGTGGTTTATTTAAATTCTAAAAATAACAAAGCTACTTTATAAGTTCCCCGTGCAAGGAACGGGTACACGAGTTAGTGGTAAATACACCTATATACTCGTGTTTGGGTGGGGGGATATTCGTTAAAGGGTAATTTACTGAATACTTTTTTTATTTTGAATGTTTTAAAAATGGCTCACGTGACTTGGCTCAAAATGGTTAGGCCTATCTGAAGTTACTAAATTATAAATAATGATATATGAATGTTTGTTTGAAGAAAAAATCTAGTTTACTTAGACTGATTTTTGTACAATTTGAGTTTTTTTTTAAATAGCTCGAATGATTTTATTTGAAATTAATATCAAGGGACTTTTAAGATGATTGATAATAATGTGTTTTTTAATAAACTAATTTAAGGGTATTGTACTTGCTACATGGTAGAAAATGAGATTTTTTAAAAATTTACCCGGATGATAAAGTTCATAAATGGACTCTGGAAATAGTTTTTCATGATAAATAAGGTAAGTTTTATTTTTTACATACTAAAGCTTTGTTTATGGTTTTTTGCTAATAACTTAGCTTTAAAAATTAGAAAGTTGTCAAAACATTTAAATATTTTTTAAAAATGCAAATATAGAGTGTGGCTAACAAGATTATATGTTTGTTTTTATGAGAAAAACTTACTTAAGGGTAGTTTATCGGAAACCCATTTTTGAAGATTTTCTTCCAAGCTTTATATGACACACAATATGAGAAAGTTTGTTCAAAAATCCTGGACTTTGTCGTATTATTTATTTACTTTATATTTTTTCATTCATATAATTAAGGAGAGTTAGGCTAAGACTAACTTAAAGAGACCTAAACCCGGCATCTTTTACAAACTATAAAAATTATTATTGTGTATTGTGTATTGTGTTGTAGAATAAAATTTATTGATTAAAAAATCCATGAGCTTGGAAGCAGCGGCAATAGCTATTGCTACAATTTGAGCATACTCTCTCTCTCTATCTTAGATATATATCACCCTTTTTCCAACACACTACACGTGGCAACACTGATGCTCTCCCCCCTTCAACGCAAGCACTCTTAGCGGTAGGCCAGGAGTTATCTGTGACGTGTGGCGTGATGTCACATGGATGCGTGACGTCATTGTTCGTCACGACGGTCACGTGCAGGTTCAGGAGGTGTGGTGGGAGGGAAACTAGATAGATAGAAATCTCTGTGGGAAGGATCGTTGCCACTGTTCTTTTGTAAGGCGTTTGTGGCAAAAGTCTTTGTGCTCTGCGATCGCTTTGAGTTGCTTATATAGGGCGGACAAGAATTCATGGATACGTTGTCCTAGAAAAAAAGCTGGAGATGAAACTATTCAATAAAAATAAATCCGGTTGGTGTAGAGCAGTAGTGGCTTGCGACCTAATGGTGCTGGTTTGGTGGAGGGTACCTAGAGCCTATTCTATACGAATAAAGCCATCCCCTGCCTGCTTTACTGGTCGAATGGTATAACTAATCCCTAAGGCGTCGTTCTCGCAATAGACTCTACTGCCGATATTGAAGCGATCGGGGTTCAAGTCCATGTCTGATATATTGAGGGTGTTTTTCTTTAGTAGTTTCTACCATACATTCATATAAATGCTGATACACTTCTTCTAAATTAATCCTTCCTCTTCAATAACACATTTGCCTAAATCAGGGATTCTTAACCTTTTTTTGGCCAAGACCCAAAATCAACAGATGATCAACTTAGCGACCCATGGCTTTCTTTTGAAGTTAAACAGTGCTAATGCTATAATTGAAATAAGTGCAGTATTTATGTATTATTATATAAATTTTTAATATTTTCAAATAATCAATTATAGAATGTAATCAGATTGTAATAATAGAATTAAGAAAATATTTCCAGAATTGAATTTAATAAATTAAATACTGTATTATACGTATAAAATATAAAATTAATAATTTTTTTATAATAATGGTAATATGGAATGCATAAGTATTAACATTGTGGCAAATAATATGCAGTAATAATAGAAAATTCAAACTTTTTGCAAAACAAAATTCAAAAAATAATTATTTACATTAGTTAGTTCATTGAGATCCTTGGGCTTGCATATTTGATATAAGGTCTTCAAATCGTTGTCGTGTCTTTGAAAGGCTGCATCACAATTTATGCTCCGGTTGTAGCCTGCTTCTAATCTTAGTTTTCATGACAGAAAATGTAGGAAAGCCAGCTTTACATAGGTAGGAAGTCGAAAACGGAAGTAACCCTTTCATAACTTCATTCACTAGAATAGATTTTTCTTTTTTCAGTTTTATCCAAAATGAACATAGTGACTAAGTTTGTTTTTGAAAATTGTGACGCAAAGCTTCATCACTTTGAGCTTCAGTGAGCTCTTCCTCGAGACCAGCAATGTCTGAAAAATGTTTAGGCAAGTCGTCAATGTCAAGTGGACTGCACAACCAACTGTATCTAGACATATCTTCTGGAATGTAGTGATCAAACTCAAGATTTAATTGCTGCTGATACCCAATTATTACATATTTTAACCTCTGCCAGTTCAGTGCTTTATTCTTTCAGAAGGAGGTTTAAAGTCAGTAAAGAAGCCATCTTATCTTCTTCTGTTTTCTTTTCCCACAATTTAAACTTTCCTTTGAATGCTGTTAATTTCTCTGTTAGGCCAAGTGTTATAGTGACCCTTCATTGAGGTGTTTTCAACTTATTAAGTTCCGAAATTATATCTGAAAGGTAGGCTAAATTCAATATTCACTTTTCGTTAAGGAACCGGAAAGTCAAAGGATGATGATTTGTTGGCAAAAATATTTCAATCTCCTTGCGTAGGGATACAACACATGGGTGTACTCGGAGCCCATTTCTAAGCACATCTGGATAAATATCTTGCTGTTAAGTGACCTTGCTTTTATTAAATTGACGACTTGAACAACCTCTTTCATAACAATATCAAAATCCACTGACAGCCTCTTTGAATCAAGATTCTCCTAATCCTTTACTCTTGCACAGAAGCCCTGACGCGTCCAAGAGTTTGCTGGTGCACCGGCAGTACAAATGCTACGACATTGATTCCAAGGAAAACCTTCTTAATAAAAGAGTTCGTTAAATAAAAAGATTTTTCTCCTGTAGTATATGCGTTAAGTAGGCGGCAAAACAAATATTATCCTTCCATCTTGTTAAGTCCAGCATAAGGTATGTAGGCAATGAGTTTAGCATCGTCGCTTCCATTAGTTGTTTTATTCATTTGTAGACTAAACTGCCCACTAGTTTTGATGGCTGAAATCGCTTGCCTTTTAATATCAATCGACATATCATGGATACGTTTACCAATAGTGTCATTTGAGAGTGATATTTATTCAATTTTTTAAATACATATTCATCACCACAGGTCATGCGGAACATGTTTATTGCTGCCGGTTTTACCAAATCTTCTCTAGTTTTATGCGGTTTCTTCTGTTTTGCAATATGCCAAGCAACATTGTAAAAAACAAGAGTGGCTTGTTGGACAGAATAAACAGCTTTATTTCCAGTGTCTAGACGTTGTCTCTTCAGCTGCTGTCCTTTATTCTTTAGTACCTAAAGCACTATGCTTGGGTTTAAGGTGCCTCGTTAACTTGTTCTCCTTTAATGACTCATTGGCCAATCTGCACAGATTATTATGTTATTATTATTATTATTATTTGTAAAATAGTGGTTATGAAAATATTTATAATTTCAAATTAAGTGCTTTAACTTACATGATCTTGAATATTTTTTTTAAGATATGGCGACCCATTCCGAAAGCCATGGTGATCCATGCTTGGGTCGCGACACACAGTTTAAGAACTTCCTGACTTGAATAGTACATTATATGTATCCCAAATGGAAAGTAAGAGACAGCGCTAAAAATAAAATAATAAAGCTATCAAATATTGTGTTGGGATGGGAGCAAACATTTTTAGCAAATAAATTAATATAATCTAAACAAGTGATGCCAATTGGAGATTAATTTATCCCTGCAAACATTTTAAAGTAGTTAAATCCCACGGTATGCAAGAACATTTGAAGAGGATTTGATTGGGGTTTTTTAGCACCGCATTTTAATACACGTGCAGGTTACACAATTATGTAATAAATACACTAATGGTTGTGGTAAGGAAGGTTGTATTCAAAGTGTATCCGCATTTTCTTGGATAGAGTGAAAAACTATTTTGGGAAAAAAAACTCTGTACACTCGCCCAAGAGTGAAAAACCACTTCGGAAAAACCACCTTCAGTACACCCGACCAAGATTTGAACCTTTATCTCCCCATCATCTGAAATCTAGTTTACTGCGGGAGTAGCGCGTTAGACCTTGCGGCCACCGAAGTGGGTTTGATTATAATATTAAAGTATTAACACATTTGGCATACAGCTGGCCCAAAGTCTGAGTTACATTCAACCATCAAGCGCTGTCAGATGTGTGAATGTGAGAATAAATTTAGAATCACAATTATTGATTAATTGTAACTTATTTAAATATTTATAAAAACAATCAGTCTCGAATCTATAGGCAAAGATATTTCAAAAAGTTTGAAAACACCACTTTAAAACAGCTTTGGGCGCAAGTGGTGATATGAATTACCCAGACTTAAGACTTATGAGTGAGAGGATTTATTTGCAAGCCAAGAAATAGGCTTCCTAATGTGTCTGCAAATGTTCATTCTCATATGAATAAAAACTGGCAGAAGGATTGTTCATTCCCTGCTGTAAATGCTCGTGCTTCTTAATTAATTTTTCCTGTTTTGAGAATTAAACTGGACAAAAACATTTTAATTTGTATCAGCAGAATGCTTTTTCAAAATAGATGTGTTATACATTTGTTATTGTTTAGTGTTTATACACTTAATTAACTATAAAGGTAGATAGGTATAAACTCTTAAACATTACAAAAATTGAAACCTACATTCGACTGAGATGAGTTTACTGAAAACATATCTCAATAATTACTCACTTTTTGACAGCAAAAAATTTATAAAATGAAACAGGTTTTTTGTTTGCTCTGGTTTGAAACTGCAAAATTAGGTAAGTTATAATTCTACAGTGTTTACGTCACCTAAAATGTAAACTTAAGCATATTTGAAGGTAAAGCGTTTAAAATGTCAACTTTTTTCAACTTATGAGAATCTTGTACGGAACATGTTCATGAAACATCCACAGTTACAACTATTCTCCTCTGTTGTGTGTTGCTTCCACATTAATGTTTTGATTGCTGGACAAAGTAGATTCTCTTGTTTTATTGTGATTTCATAGTAAGCATGGGCTATTCAATTTAAATGTTTCAACTGTAAATCTTTGCATTCACGTTTAGACACCTATTGTCTAAATTAGAATATCTTGGTTCCAAGAACTATTTTTATAAACATCGTCATTTGTAAATACACTAGTTGCCCCTTCAAATTTGTGCGTGATTTTTTATTCATTCACCAAATATGGAATACTAATAAAGAAGTAAATGTTACTAGACGTGACCAAGTTTTATGGATTAAGTTTATTCATACAACCCAATAAGCATGTGCAAACTTTGCTTTCACTTTGAGACCAGGAAGAGCATGTTGAAGCTTTGGCTGATTTCGTCTAGTTCGAAAGTGAAAGTTGTAACATGGTTATCCAAGACAATAATTAGTTCAGATAGAGAATGACCATGATTTTCCAGGGACAAATGAACGCTCTTTATCTGTGCACAGTGGGAATTACTAATAAAGAAAAGACTATATTTCTTCGACACGGATTTTCATGGAATTACGCGTCTAGCTGGTTAAAACCATTAGTAAAAATTTGATAAATTCTATGGCGTCAGGTTGATTTGCCCTTTGGGCTCATAGTTGATTTAAGTTTTTAATCAATTATATTTTATTGTTCGTTATTAAATATGAGGAAGAATCAAAACTTTTCTTTTCTTTTTACTGCCAATAAAAAGTCATTCTCAGAAATAATAGGGATGTGCACTTTTGCTTCTTTAATATAGAGCATTTGGCTACAATTTTAAATCTTGTTTGACTAAGCTTAAAACCTTCATTATGACGTTATTTTTGCTTTAGCTATCGTCATATGGGGTCCGCATCCTAAAGGTTTTGAACCCTCCTGCATGTTTAAATATATCTCTCATGCCGAGCACGTGGCGAAGAATGTAATGCAAATGAATCATGTTTTGCCCTGTTTGATTTGGCGAACGTGTCACCGCAAGAGAAAGAGAAAGAACGAAATGATTTTGAAATGATTACGATTCAAACAGGTCCAGGATCATTTTTCTCATTTCCCTTGCCGTGGGATAATGTAACCTTTGAAAAATGTTAGAATCCTGTTTGGCTTGACTAATGTCGATCTCGCTGAAAAGCTTTATTCTTATAAAGGCAGATTGTTACTTCTGCTTACCTAGTCTAGTAACCTTTGAAAACAAGTTAATATTTTATTTATGATTTACTATCAAATGTATTATTTAAATTTAATTTATTAAATATGGTATATGAGAAATGAAAAAATATATAAATTAGAAGGTTATTGATAAAAATAATAAGGAACACTCTTTATCAGTAAGTACAGTATTTTCCGTTTGTTTATTCTGGACTCTTGATTAAATTATTATTAATATTTTTAATTTTTTCTCTTTGTTTTTAATTATTAAACATGCTCTAAGGTTATCTCTTGTACACAAAGATAATGTAATTCTTTTTTTTCCTTTGCAAGCCATGTATTGTTCTGAATTCTTCAGTGCTAGCTTGTTGGATGACTGTTGGCAGAACTTTTATAAAGGAAAAACATGAAATTAAATTATTAATACTAACTACCATTGCTTGTAAATTTATGAATTTTCTCTTCGATACTGTTTGTAAAATATTCAAGAAAAAAATACGTAAATATAACTTTCATCATTTAAAATCATTATGATTCATTATAGTTTTGTGAAAAATAACTCTACTATCAATAACAGGGGTGTGATGTCCCTTGGGTATTTGGAGAAATAAAGTAAAACCTTTAATTATGTCCAGAAAATATAATTGTCTCCAAGATTAGTAATAGTGGACGATAAATTTATTGTGTTAACTAAGCAGCTCCCAAGATAAAGACAACTATCCCCACCAAAAAACAAAATTGGAAATAGGAATTGTCGAAATCATTTGTTAGGGGGAAAAAAATGAAAGTTGATATAAAAATCAAAGATTAATGAGAGTTGCTATGAATAAAATAACTAAACTCTTATTTTCTTAGTCAAATATTTCTAAATTATTCAGAGATCACCAAAGAATAAATTAAATTTGATATCTTGTACATTATTTTCGTTCAAGAGTATAGTTCATTGATCTCCGGGTTATACACTTTTTTAATGTACTGGTTAAAAAAATGAAGTAAAATCTATTGAACTGATATAAAAAACAAATTTGGGCACACTTAAGCTGCGTGTAAATTCCTTTTATTGATTAATGAATAAACACATTGATCTTTCTAACAGTTAATTTATTTTTGCTTTGATATGAAATAAGTACCGTCACTTCCAAATACATATATTCTACCTTCTTTTTTCTTGCTTTGCAGGCCAGAGAAGAATTAATTATTACTTCATTTACATTACTACAAATGAATCACCTTAACATATAAATGAGATAGTTGTAGCTCTCTTTGTTTTATGGCACAGCTTCATCAATGACTTTCCCTAGGTTATTTGGTATAAATAAATACATATATTTCTGTGAAAACGTCATCAAGAAGAAGTAGCATTAATACATGGAAATGGTTTTATTTAGAAAAATTAGGAAAGCAAACACGTTTTAGTTCAAAGAAATAAATTTTAATGTAACACCACTATCGACAATAATGAAGTTTATGATTAACTTTCAGTTCGAATCGAGTGGTAAGTTCCGTTGAGCCATTTGGAGAATCAATAAGACCAGGGAATAGCAGAACTTCATGAACTCCCATCAACTGGTGCAATAACTCCAGACTTTTTTTAAGTCGTTTGCTGCGAGAACATTTCGGACAAGATTGGAAGCGTGTTTAGGAACTCTGCCAGTTACTTCAGTTCATTCCTATTCAGCTAAGAACTTGAACCATTCAAAATCAATAAGCATTCCCAGGCTATGTATTATGGTTTCTATTCTGATAACAACAAATTAACAAATGAAACTGGCAGTTTTGTCCACACAGTTAATTGTGATGAAGTTGACTGAATCTCCAATTTAGGTGATCACGGTTAAAATGATTTTGGTACTAAAGAAGATTTTTCAGGCGTTCCTCCCTATCATGAACAGTGTATAGCAATATATCAGCCTATTCCAGCAACGCCGACTAGGTAAGGAAGCCAGCATCAGCTCTACCTGGGCGTTTCATTAGTTTGGATTATCTGATCCGTTTCCTCTGCCTGGAATATTATATTCTGCTAGTTGGTGTGGTCTCTGATTAGGTACAGTTAAAACAAAAGATTTCATAAAATTATTATTAATGTAAGGTGATCTGTCCTACGACAGGTTCATTCCTTTAGTCAGTGAACTTAGACCACCAGTCCTATCCACTGTCCACCCTGTCCTCTTCCTTCTCCTTTAGCGACGGAATTTTCTTTTATGCTTCATTCAATATTTGAATCATCCTCTTTTCTAAGTTCAACCAATATTTGAATCATCCTCCTTTCTAAGCTCATCTTTCCCTCAACTTTTAATTCTATAAAGTCGTTTAGAACACAGTTCCTCCTAAGGATGTGTTATATCCAATTTTCTTTGTACCAGAAAGTCACATCCAGAATGGTTCTCTTATAACCTACTCATCTTAGGACTTAATTTGTCACACTGTCTGTCTACCTGATCTTTTTAAGTCTTCTCCAGCACCAACCACATTTTAAAGCTCTCCTATGTAAATTTACCAATTTTAAACGGTTTGTACATTAACAATAAATTTCCTTAACAGATTATAAATATTACTTTTTGTACACCTCTCATGAATGTCTAGTCATCCTAAATTTTAGCCCTATACGTTAATTACTTTCCCTTAATAAAGTTACACAGAAAGCATAAAATAACTAGGTTGAACCCCTATAACAAGTGAACTCCAATGATTTGAATTCATTGAATCACTATTTATAGTTTATAATTATACAGATGTTAAAATTGTACAGTAAAATTCTTATCCACAACTATGACAATTTTTGTTTTTATTATTTGTCTACAAGATATTTAGTTTAGAAACCAAGTTTCTCCTTGTTATTTACCTTTCTCGGTGCAGTGAACAGTAAAGAATTTGCATGATGGTTGGTAAGGTATGGTAAGGTAAGGTGAGGGTGTAGAGGGGGTGTTACGACTGATGATGTCATGGCCTCCCTTCGCTACACTAATCTCCCTAATGGCAGTGACGCTGTGATAAGCTGTAATATAATGGGGCAGGGGAATTTTACACGCCCTTACCCCGTCCCCTCACAAACAAGATGTGGTAGGCTGGAAAGGGGGAGTGGGGAAGGGTTATATTAAAGAGGTGCGGCTCGTCTTGAACGTAATGAAGAAGGGTGACCTAGGTTTCATCGAGAAAGCTAAAGAACAAATGAATCTAATAAAATAAGAGTTTTACTAGCTTACCATGTTGCTTCACAACTTATTTAAATTTCCATTAACTGGGATGACCCTGGTATTAATGTATTTTATTTTTAATAGACACGTGATCAATAGTATTAACACTTTTATTTTAACTAAGATTATGACTTATACTGACTGTGTTATACTTCAAATAATTGTAAAAACTTATAACGGTAATTATAGCGCTCGACTATCCATTCCTTTTTTCCGAGTGTCCTTCATTTCAGCACTCGACTATCCATTCCTTTCTTCCGAGTGTCCTTCCTCACCTCAGGACCCGACTATCCATTTCTTTCTTAGGTGTGTCCTTCACCTCAGCGCTCGACTATCCATTCCTTTCTTCTGAGTTCCTTCATTTCAGCACTCGACTATCCATTCCTTCTGAGTGTCCTGCTTCACCTCAGGGCTCGACTATCTCAAAACTGCACTGTCTGTAATTCTACTAAAAAGACTTTGTGTATTTAAACCTAGTGGAACAAACTTAACAATTCTACAAATAATATATATATAATATGAACACACTTATTAAATTATAAATATTCTTCTAATACCTTATTATTAGTATGAAACTGGCTACTTCAACCATGCACTCGTTGTGTAGATTATTTACACCACTTGCCTACAAAAATGGAGTGACCATTTCTTAACAACCCCAATCGGGGACAAAAAATTTTCAAATATACTACCCGCCCCGGTGGCCACATGGTCTAAGGCTTTACTCTCACATTAATATACCGACTGCTTATGATGGAGAGGTCATGGTTCGATCCCAGTCAGGTGTAATAAGGGTTGTTTGTTCTAAATGGATTTCCATTCTTCCTCCACGCAAATACAGGTACGCATACACACAACCCGAACGGGTAATAAAACGTGGTGAAAAAATAAATATATATTGCATTTTTATTTTATTTTTCTGCTGAAGGATTCTGTTTTGTTTAATATCATTACCTTTAGTTTATTTTTGAACTATTCTCAAGATTGCGCACTAAATTGCATCTTGTTATAATAATTGTTTTTGATGTTTTTACGCTCAGCTATGATTTTTTTTTTTTTAAGTTCCCAAATTATGAACTATGGAAATAATTAATTATGTGGTTGCATTTGTCCCTGGAAGGCAAACTTAGTTTCAAAATTTTCTGTAATGTTTTAAAAGGAACGCTGTTGCTTCAAAAATAGCTTGAAAATCTCATTCCACTTGTCTTCAATTTAAGTTTTTTGCTAAATTTAATTCGTGTTGCAATCACTGGTTTATTCTATTGGTTAACCGCCGTAGTACACTTAATTTCATAGCTGAGGGAACTGCAGTTCTTGTGGAGAAAAGATTATCTTCGCTCGCTCGCTCACTCTCTCTCTTACCGGTTGCCAAACATTCTAGCTTTCGGGTGTTGGAAGTGAGGGGGGAGGGTTTACTTGGAAATCCCTCATTGTAAACATTGCAGCATGGGGAGGTTGGGTTTTCATTTGACAGGAAAACACATTTCCTATCGGTGTACAGCCCCTTCTAGAAACATAACTATTTTCACAATCATATTTTTTTCAAGAGTTAAGTTTACTAACTTTTCTATTCTATTACCCACGAAATTGTGCTTAAAACTATTTTATGTATAAAGTTTTTTCCATATTAATATACAATAAATATATTACAACATTCCTTTTATACTAAAAAAATTACATTCTTACTTGTTCTTAATCATCAAATTAGGAAGGTCACTATCGATATCAATCCAAGCTTTAATTTTCTTTAGTCTATGTAATTCATTGTTACGGTAAAGTGAATGTACCTTTCTGCGAATTGCTGCTTGATTAAAAGTGTCATACTTATCCAAACGCTTCATTTGAGTGCATTTATTTCCTTTTTTGATTTGTGTCAGTAACTTTCCCCTAGTTTTTAATTCTTGTTTAATAGATATTACCTATTAACTTATAAGATACACCTGTAGCGTCTCCAGTCTGCATTACCACTTGATTTACTGAAAAAGTTCCGTCTTAACGAAAATAGGTGTAGACTCCTAACACCATTGCCCTTTCTTACTACTTATTATTTTCCTCTTGGAATGTAATTGTTTGTAACAAGCCGGAGAGCTCGTAATCTATGTTATATTTTAACGGTTAACAATACACTATTATTCAAATAAATATATTGATATGCACATAAACCTATAATTCCACAACCTTAGAGCAAAAACACACATACACAAAATCTTAAACGTGATCAATAACAAATATTTTTCTACAAAGAGTACTAATAAAATATGAATGTTTATTTAGTTAATGTTTTTGAGCTAATTATTAAGAACACGAGACTCATACTACTGTAACTTTACGACTGTACTGGGGGAATAAGCACATACTACTGGCAACAACGATAGCCCAGCATTGCCAAATTTGATATACATTCGAAGGAAGACCTGTAACAAGTTAAAAGTTTACGTTATACAAATGGGTCAACACTCACAGACACCCATGATGAGCAACAACACAAACACCGAAGCACAAGCTCTGACCTCCACTCTCCAACAGACACAACTGACTGCATGGAGCCGTCAAACCAACTGTCTGCTCGGGACTCGATCCGTGGCCGACCGGAAACTATGAGGTTCCACTTGGCCAGATGAAGCTATCACTTCCGCTAGTAGGACGACCTAGAACATTCTAGGTCGTGCCAGACGCATTCTTTGCTGTTATGTTTGTTCTATCGTCTTACCCCCTCATTCCCTTGCCCCGTCTCTCTGTGGATACAATAATGTATATATAGTGTTCGCGCTTTTGAATAGTCACTTATTATACCACCGACTGAGCTTGGTGGGGACGGCGACTAAATGCCGTAATCTATTTTATATTCTAAATTGCATTTTCGGCGTAATGGGGGACATATTGTCTAAATTATTGTCCAGGACTTGTAAATATTTGAAGTTAGATTTATGAGATGTTGCGCGCAGGTTAATTCGGTTGCGCCTGCATTCTCTTTCTTTTTGTACGAGGTTCAATTCATCCTCATTGTACTGTTTGATTTAGTTATACATAATTTACGTATATTTGATTTAATGTATATATTTTCGGTCTCGCCTTGGCGTACTTGGCGTGTCGGGCATACTGCCCGTCCTTTTCTTGTTTGCGTATTGAATGTTTACGGATTTATTTTGTTATCGATTTAACTGGGAGCACAGGGCACTTAGGTGTTAAGAGATGAGACTCGTCCTTACACCTTGTTCTGTTTATTGTTTTGATTCAACGTTATGTTGTTTCTTTAGGTTTAGAGGTGCGTTAATGTTTATATTTTATTGCCTAAATTGATGTATACTAAGAGTTGCAATGTAGTATCGTTGCGTGCACTTAATGCTATTACCCAAGGAACCTTAGAAAGAACCATAGACTTACAACCGGAATAAAACCATATGTTTCTCTTTTTTCATTTTCAGATATTGTAATGTCAATTAATTCCTTTATCTCAGTAGAATCGTTTAAACCTGAGAGGAGAAGCGCTTCACGCCTAATTGTTATATTTTGCTCTAATTTTGTATTTACTTTCTATTTTGTCCTAAATAAAACAAACTATGTCTATGATTGTAAACTTCTTGTCTGTTTTTCCCAACACACTTCCAAAAATGTTATGTAATGGTAACAAGAGGTTTACAGACTGATCACGAAAATCAAAAGAATGACAACGCTGTTGCTCGTTAGTAACCATGTAGTTCCCTTGGCAATGAGATTAGGTGTAGTAGATTCACAGAGTATGAAGCGTGTAACGATTGTATGTTACACATTCCTTTTGATAAATGAATAGAGATAATTAGATTTGATCCAACGTAATAATATTCAAAATTTATTTAGCTGACTTTATATTTCAAAGTAAATATCTACGTGGTGAAACAGCCTTATGTCTATCTCTATTCGCCACCTAAGCAAGAAGGTCAAAGGGGAAAAGGCGAGAGGTGGGTGAATAACGTTATTCAAACATTCTAGAAACAAAATCTTCTTAAACAAGCTTGTTGGAAAACGGAGGTGGTAACACTCACGTAATAGTCACTGAGCAGTCAGGACTTAAGCTCGTCAAGATAAAACAATATATTTTTAATCAATGACCAAATCAGAGTGAGGAACATAATTATTTCGTGGAGGTCGCTAGATTGAATCAAACATGGTCCGTTCTCATTTTAATCATCCTAGTTCTCTTAGAATGGAAACAATGCGTGTGATATTGAATCGTGAATTTACCCTGGTCAATAAAGCAATGACGCTAAATAAATAATCAATAAAATCTACTTAAGTGATTTCATTTATAGGTTGACAACAAATCACATAAATTTAATCAGTATAATATCAAAACTCATGAAGAGTGAACAGAACAATAGGGCGGTACCCACAACGTGAATAATAATATTAAAAAATTGGCTCCCAATTTGGGGCACAAAAGAACGAAAAGCCTGTACCGACAATGTGAACATTATTATTATTATTATTTTAAATTTATTTAGCATCGCGTCTTACTACCCGTTCGGGTTATACGCCTTAAGTACTAATTACTCTAATGGATTAGGAATTGGTAAGGTTGAATTAGAGGAAGTTAACCCGCATTTGCGTGGAGGGAGAGTGGAAAACCATTTAGGAAAAACCACCCCCAGTTCACCCGACCGAGATTCGAACCTCGATCTCCCCGTCCTCAGCAGTCGAGCTTAACACGACAAGTGCGTTAGCCAACTACGCCACCGAGGCGGGTAACCTTATTATTATTACTAACTTAGTGGAGCGTGCCATAATTAAAAAAAATCTAATCTTGCATATTTGAAACGGGACACTTTTCAATATCCGGAACATTGTGTGTGCTAAAATCTGGTACCGTCCGAAAAATACGGGATAAATGGTCACCTTACATACTTTAAGTTCATATTAATAAATGTAATCTTCGGTTTTTCTATATCCAAGAGATGGTCACAGACGAAATATTTCCCCCTTACTGTTGACACTCTTTAAATTTATAAGATTATTCGCATTTGAACCACCTTCCTCAATCCGAAACCGTGTTTGAGCCACCTCAATATGGGATTGCCCATGTTAATGAATTTATATTTTATTCAGTGAGTTTTAATTATATAACGTTGAAACAGCGATAACTTCTTAAATTAACTCTAAATATATTCCAAAATATCACAATTTTTTTTTATCTGGAAGTAGTTTTTTCTTCCGGGCCCATTTTTTTTTATAAAATCATCTACAACTTTTGTTTGGCTTGGTACTCTAATGGCCAGAAGTAATCTCTATACCTGTATGTAGTTTAAAAAAGTTTGTGGAAGCAAATGTTTGTATCTAGAATAAGAAACAAGAAAAAGGTTATTTCAAAACACAACTCAAATGTTTTCAAGGAGCAAAAAATAGTGAGTGTATACTCCATTCACGGTAGGAATTACTCTCTGAAAGGTCTTTTTTCCCACCAATATCCTACTATATAATAGATTTATGGTAGAGAAAAAGACCTACCAGAAAACAATTCCTACGATGAACTGTCTTTATAAACTCATCGGAAGAAGAGGAAAAGTGTTTCAGTATATAAAAAAGAGGCCTCGCAAGGTGAACTTCCAATTTTCTAGCATCTTTCTATTTTGTACATGAATGGTAGTGCTTAGATTGCTTAAGTGCGTCAAGTTAAGATGTGACCAGATTTTTTTTTTAATAAACAGCTTTGAAATCTCCAAGCAGGCAACATATTTATTTCGATTGATTATTTACCATAGATGTGCCCCAACCTCATTAACCTTTCCCGTTCTTATCTGGCTCCCTTTCTAGTGCTGTAACTTAAACCATCTAATTGACCCTTCAGATATTTTAATTAAAATCTGAAATGGTTTAACGGGTGCTACATGTAACATGTTTCCAACTTATTTGCGCAAGTTGCCATCCTTTTAATTGCATGATACAGTATTGAGAGATGACGTCACACCAAGCTCCTAATCATCAGTTCTCTAACCATGGGATTGAGAGCTTTATTGCCTCCACAACTACAATAGTTATAAACATTTGACTCCCCTTTGAAGACATTTAAAATGTTCTATTATTATATTTATTTTAAAGCTGCTAAAGTGGGAATGTAGGGGACACGAGTTAAGTACAGTGTTTTTGCAGTTTTTATAGCAAAACATTTTTTGTCCAAACGAGATAAAAAAATTTATCGTATACAAAACTAGAGTTTAATTTTCTTCACCTGGTGATAAGTTGTTGAATATATAATATATATATATATATAATTAGTATAGCGGCAAGAGATGATAAAACTTTTTAAATTAAGAGAAAAGGTCATTAAATTCCAGGACACCCTTGACAAATATTCAACAAAATGTTGTCACTATGTGAAGAAAATTAAAATATGTTTTTTGTTGTACTAAAAAATTTGATTTCTATTGACCAAAATAAGTTTTTGATACAAAAACTACAAAATCGACTTTTTCCTCGCGTCATCTACATAACTAACCTAAATGAATATAATAAAACTCAAATAAATAACGAGTCTATACATTGAAAAGGAATTCTAAAATATATTAATTATTATTATTTCAGGAGTGAGAAGGAATAACTTTCTCCCCTCTCCCCCCGCCGAAAGTTGGTTTAATCTTTCTGCTAACCCAAACATATTTTCGTCGATTAGGAGTACATTCGGTTCTCACGACTTGTAGCTATCAAAGATATATTTACCATTGCTTGGTAGGTGATAAGAACTAACCAGAATCAAGATAGATAGCAAAATAACTTTTTCTCAGAATATTCAAAGACTTAATCGTTCCAACTGTGTATCTGTTATCTCTCGTACCTTCCCAGGAAGAGTATAGTAGTTTTGTCTACATAACTTAGCAAACGTTAGTTAGAATCTAGGTATTAAGAGTTTTACACGAAACATAACCTTTAAACGGAGGATCTATGCCCATATTTTCTCAAGAACGGACATAACTGACTGAATATATATATATATATATATATATATAGATATATATAGTCATATATATATAGTCGTATATATATAGTCGTATATATATAGTCGTATATATATAGTCGTATATATATAGTCGTATATATATAGTCGTATATATATAGTCGTATATATATAGTCGTATATATATAGTCGTATATATATAGTCGTATATATATAGTCGTATATATATAGTCGTATATATATAGTCGTATATATATAGTCGTATATATATAGTCGTATATATATAGTCGTATATATATAGTCGTATATATATAGTCGTATATATATAGTCGTATATATATAGTCGTATATATATAGTCGTATATATATAGTCGTATATATATAGTCGTATATATATAGTCGTATATATATAGTCGTATATATATAGTCGTATATATATAGTCGTATATATATAGTCGTATATATATAGTCGTATATATATAGTCGTATATATATAGTCGTATATATATAGTCGTATATATATAGTCGTATATATATAGTCGTATATATATAGTCGTATATATATAGTCGTATATATTTAGTCATATATATATATATAGTCGTATATATATAGTCGTATATATATATATATAGTCATATATATATATATATAGTCATATATATATAGTCATATATATATATATATATAGTCATATATATATATATATATAAACTTGTTCATACGTCAAATCCTGTGTCCTACAGCTGTCATTTTGATATGTAATGTTATTATATCAACACGAGAATTTCTATTAGCTACAGCGAAAGAGCTTACCACTTTTGTCGGGAAAGGCACTTTCATATACCTTCCAGGGTTCTTTTAAATGCCACACACGACATGGGACCGACGGCCTTACTTCCACTCCAAAGGAAAACCCGTTAGCACTGTCTGGGTTTGAGACCACGAACATCAGGTCCCGAGGCGAGCACTTTACCTCTAGACCTCCGAGGTCAAATTTTCGTAAGAAAACCCAGGGATACCTCGTTGTTAATGTATTTGACCCTTACACAGGAGGTAAGGTAAGACTCACTCAAATCCCATCTGGATATTTTTAAGATGTATTTCCTCCCCCACTTCCACCCTCAAATCCCATATGGACATTTTTAGGATATATTTCCTCCCCCACTTCCACCCTAGAATCCCATCTGGACATTTCTTAAGATGTATTTCCTCCCCCACTTCCACCCTCAAATCCCATATGGACATTTTTAGGATGTATTTCCTCCCCCACTTCCACCCTAGAATCCCATCTGGACATTTTTAAGATGTATTTCCTCCCCCCCTTCCACCCTCGAATCCCATATGGACATTTTTAAGATGTATTTCCTCCCCCACTTCCACCCTCGAATCCCATATGGACATTTTTAGGATGTATTTCCTCCCCCACTTCCACCCTCGAATCCCATATGGACATTTTTAAGATGTATTTCCTCCCCCACTTCCACCCTCGAATCCCATATGGACATTTTTAGGATGTATTTCCTCCCCCACTTCCACCCTCGAATCCCATATGGACATTTTTAAGATGTATTTCCTCCCCCACTTCCACCCTCGAATCCCATATGGACATTTTTAGGATGTATTTCCTCCCCCACTTCCACCCTCGAATCCCATATGGACATTTTTAGGATGTATTTCCTCCCCCACTTCCACCCTCGAATCCCATATGGACATTTTTAGGATGTATTTCCTCCCCCACTTCCACCCTCGAATCCCATATGGACATTTTTAGGATGTATTTCCTCCCCCACTTCCACCCTCGAATCCCATATGGACATTTTTAGGATGTATTTCCTCCCCCACTTCCACCCTCGAATCCCATATGGACATTTTTAGGATGTATTTCCTCCCCCACTTCCACCCTCGAATCCCATATGGACATTTTTAGGATGTATTTCCTCCCCCACTTCCACCCTCGAATCCCATATGGACATTTTTAGGATGTATTTCCTCCCCCACTTCCACCCTCGAATCCCATATGGACATTTTTAGGATGTATTTCCTCCCCCACTTCCACCCTCGAATCCCATATGGACATTTTTAAGATGTATTTCCTCCCCCACTTCCACCCTCGAATCCCATATGGACATTTTTAGGATGTATTTCCTCCCCCACTTCCACCCTCGAATCCCATATGGACATTTTTAAGATGTATCTCCTCCCACACTTCCACCCTCGAATCCCATATGGACATTTTAAAGATGTATCTCCTCCCACACTTCTACCCTAGATTGATTTTTTCTATATTATCTATACCAGTGGTACTAAAAATTGTGGGTCGCAAAGGTTTTTTTTTGAAATTTGAAAATATAGATAGGGTAAAAAAGTTTAATATTAAAACTAAACAAAAAAGCTAAAATAATATTTCTATACACTTCGTCCTACCTGTTTGGGTTATACCCTTATGTAGGCCTACAACTACGTTAATGGTTTTAAGGGTTAGGAAGATTTCATTTAGAGGAAGAGTACCCGCATTTTCTTGAAGGGAGAGTGGGAAAACATTTAGGAAAAACCACCCTCAGAGTACACCCGACCGGAATTGGAAAAACCTCGGATCTTCCCGTCATTGGCAGTTTCGTTTACTGCAAGAGTAACGCGTTAGACCACGTGTATAAAATCAAGTTTAAAATATATATCCCCCCTCTTGCTCTTTATTACCTAAGTTAACTTTTTAACCTGACTACATTTTAAGTATTGTATCTCACCGCTTTTGAACAATAGTATCTTACCGTCCCTTTAAGTCTGCATTTTCCAGCTGTGTCGTGGTAGCAGCTTTTGTCAACTTGGTGTAGTCCCAACAGGAAAATATTCTTGCAGAGCAAATGTTGAAACACCGCCAGTTGATTCCAAGTGGACATACGGGTAGGCCCGGTCGATTCGTGCGAGGGGAAAAGAGAGTGGGACAAAAAGAGACAGAGAGAGAGAGAAAACATCAGAACTAATTTTAATGTCACATTTCATATTCGTTATCGGTTTGCGAATCGTACTTAGGGAAGGCAAAAAAGAAGTGCAAACGTCAAGGTTTTTTGTGTTTGTTCTACGGTTTGATGCGATAGATGTGGTGTCTGGCATGACAAATTTGAAAGGGGATTTTTTGTATATTCGTATTATTGTTATCTCTAGATCTTATACTGTAAAAAAATCAATAGACTTGGATAACATTACATGCCCTAATTTAATTAAATCGTCATCTAGTCTAGCAACTGATTTGTAGGAAATATCAACAGTAGTAATATATACTTCGGTGGCTGCATGGTCTAAGGTATTACTCTAGCAGTAGAATATATTACTGATGACAGGGAGAACGAGGTTCGAATATAGGTTGGGTGCACTGAAGGTGTATTTTCCAAAATAGTTTTTCACTATCCATGCAAATGTGGGTACACTTCCTCTAGAATATAACTTTTCTATCCCTAAAACCTGTAGCGTAACTAGTACACAGGCGTATAACCCGAGTGGTTATTAAGGCATGGTTATATATATATATATATATATATATATAAAGGGACTGCTGAAGATAACATGACTTGACGTATGAATACGTGAAAGTAGATCTAGTAGCTTTTCTAGCTGTCAGATTAGATTCTCCACATTAAGATTTGTTTATGTGTTTTATATTCCTTGACCTTTGGCATAAGAGACCATTTGAGGGGTGTATAAATTAAACCTTAATTATAATAAGTATAATGATAATCCCAAATTAACTGAGACTAAAATGCATTGAAGCTCGTACATTAAAAAAGAAAAGTGACACAATTTTGGTGAAGATTCCGAACGCAAAAGTGAAACATAAATTTCAACTTTCTTTCTTTGTTTATTTTAAAAAGTTTTAAATAATGCCCACAATTTTTTTTAAACCATTGCAAGTTTTAACACAATATTTGTAATTTTTTGTTTAATGATTAAGGCAAACTGCTATAAAACTTTGATACAATTGTGTACGTTAATTTTATTATTGGGTTTTAAACTACCACAAAAAGGGACAAGTTTTTTCACTTAAAGTCCAACCGAATAAGTCAAACTATTGTAAATGCTGAAAGCAGTTTTTTGCATTAATATAAAGAATTCTTAGGTAAATGCACCGGGTTCGATTCCAGCCGTGGCTAAAAAGTGTATCGTTGGTGAAATGTTGGTTTCCTCTTTTACATTGATGAACAGGGCCCGGATTTTGATGACCTGTTATCTTTAATTGGGTCATCACATAAACAATGCTCATAAGTACATAAACTTTGGTTATAATCACTTAGTTGTAGAAATGTAAATTTTATGTCATTTTTTGGTCATTTTATGTCATTTTGGGATTTTAGGTCATATTTTACTGGTTTACGTCCTTGAGTCCTATTTAAGATAATTTGAGTGTAGAGTTGTAGGAATTTTTGATAAACTTTAAGGCATTCATGTTGATAAGTATATTTTTAAATACTATTGAAATTTTACAAATGTATAAATGTTTCCAAGCCACAGTCGTCTGAATGAGAAGATAATATAACCAATGAACTTTATATCCTCTTTGCTCAGTCTGGTTATAAAATACACATTCCTGATAAGACTGCAACTAGACTGGAGAGGGTTGCATTCGGAGGGGGCAGCTATTCTGAAGCAGATATTTGTAAATCAATATTGTATTTAGCAGAATGTAATAGTTTATGTTTTTACAGTCTTGTTATTATCAATACATTTTTAATTACTTTGTAGAGCACATGTTTGATTTAGTCATGTGTATTATTTTATTACAACTCTATGTTTTTATTTTTAGGCCATTTAACAGATATTGTTCGATCATTTTTAGATAATCAAAGTCTGGGCACTGGTGATAAATTAACTGCTGGGGGATGGATGCTGTGTCTGTTCTAGATTGAAGTTAGTTGTGATATAATCAGTTTGTTAAAAAGTTAAATGCCTAATATAAGTAATAATAAAAAATATTTCTACAAACAACACGTCTCAATGTTAGATTTCTTTTTAAAGCCAGTTTCTCATTCATATTTTATCTTATGTATGTTTTAGACCATGGTCATCCTCTCCAATCTTTTAAAATCAGGTAGTTTTTATAAACTATTTGGATTGGCCCTCCATCTACAATTTTTTGAAAAATGGTTAACTATAGAGGTTTTGAGTAGTCTTCGCCCTGCTTTTTTTAAATTAGATTATTTTATAAGCCATTTAAAGTGTTCCTCACTAATACATTTTTGAAATTTGGATGCCCCTCTAGAAGCTATTTGGAGTTGTCCTGACTTTTCTGCAAGTTAAACGCCTTTAGTCCAGTAATTATTTGTAGCGGTCTTCGGCAGATATATGACAATATTATTATTATTAGCACCGCGTCTTACTACCCGTTCGGGTTATACGCACTTACGCTAATGTGTAATGGTAGGGTGATTGTGAGATGAAATGGAGGACCTACAGTTTAACGTGGAATCCGAACCACGGTGAAGGCCT
Source organism: Timema californicum (assembly GCA_902141385.1). Lineage (NCBI taxonomy): Eukaryota > Metazoa > Arthropoda > Insecta > Phasmatodea > Timematidae > Timema > Timema californicum. The sequence goes on from CABFOW010000689.1 coordinate 127,780, forward strand.
GGCATTCCCCACATTCCCAAGATGTCTTGTCAGAGTTGAAGGAAGGGTTTTGTAATCAGTATATGACAATAGAATGCATCTAAAAGTCCTTTGAAGTTTGATTTAAGGCCATCTTTCAACTTCATATTCGATAATATCAGAGGATTTCAAATATACTTAAGAGGGGGGGGGGGAGATTTATTCTAAAGAGGGTCGAATTATTTCCAGGGAGGCAGTCACCCACAGTTCCAGTGCTCCTGCCGTTCATACATACTCTATTTTCGGTATTCTTGGACGAACTGCTCTGACGACTATTCTTCTTCGATGTGTGGTAGCTTACCGTCTCTATAAGGAACAGTGTTCGTTACTTGCTATGCATGGCAAATATTAGTACATGAAAACAATTTTTATTTCCACACTTGCATGAGTCATATCGAACATTGAATAAACGTGGACGAATAACTCACGTGAGGACCCGGCTCTGGAGGTGCCTGCGCGTATAAAGACACAAATAAATGTATTATTTAACTGTGTTGCATTTTCTTTATAAAATTTGAACTTTTATTAGGTGTTTTATATTATTTTCTAACTTTTACAGTTGGATCAACTGGCCCATTGACATAACCCCCCTGAATCCACGCCACTGTTTTATATAACTTCTCTTATAACAAAAGGGTTATTATGTTATAATATTGCTTACTCATTATTAAAACTGTAATATACCTCCGCCCTCCAGCTATTTCTACCATCCATCTTCACCTTTACCTTTAATAAAGGTGTGTATACGCCCTTACTTAGCTTTTCCCTTGGGGTAGCTCCACTCGTAACAACCACATCAGTTAAAGTTGGAAACATGGGGAGTTGGGGGGTATACAAATTGATGGACTTCTTACTAGGGCTCATGGCGTATTTTTAGGGGGAGCAGGGCTTACAGGGGTTGCCCAAAATATTTCCATTTATCATTCACAGGGAACTTTTTTTTTTAAGTACCAAACCCAGGGTTACTACACTCCTGGAAAACCAGGTAAAAATGAGATTTTTGTCTGAAAATAAAATTTAATTTAACAACCGAAATTTGAAAATGTAAGACATTAATTAAACAGAAAGCTTAAAATAGTAGGCATTTATAAGGGGTAAAAGCTTAAGAATTTAGACCGTTTATTCGAATACATAATCATATACATTAGAATTTTTTTCAATTTGAAATCCAAGGGATATCTAAAATAAATCGAAATATCCAAAATTAAGACTAACCATCTTCATGAGTATCTCCGCAGCTGGTACACAATAAATCAATAACCTCAATACCTGCTACATATAAACATATTTTGTATATGCTATATAAAACACACACACAAAATATATGCATAAAGAAATAAATTAGAAAAATCTAAGCAATAAATATAAAAACAAGAAGAGCAACATGAAAGCTTACTCTTTCCACGCTGGGTGTCACGTGATTACATTGTCACACACAAGCGAGGATATCTGAGCCAGCTCATCCCCTTGACATTCTTGGCTTAATAAAGAGCGCTAGGCTAGTTTTGAAATTCTAACTCGATAATTAACATTGTATAGGCTTCAAATTATCACAATATCTCCTTCTAAAATACATTTTCCCCCCTATCGGCCTCGGTGGCCACAAGGTCTAACGCGCTACTCTCACAGTAGACTAGACTTCCAATGACGGGAGATCGGTGTTAAAATCTCAGTCGGGTGTACTGAGGGGTTTTCTCCCCTAAAATGGTTTTCCTCTTTCTCTCCATGCAAATGGGGGAACACTTACTATAAATATAACCTTAATAATCCTTTAAACCATTAGCGTAATTAGTACATAATCGTATAACCCGTACGGTTAGTAAGACGTGGTGCTAAAAAAGTTTTCTTTCAACAATGTTAGTTTGAACTAACCATGATTCCCCATTAAATACCTATCAAATTTTTCGAATTAACTAATCTTGAATTAACTATATCCCACTGTGTATTCACCCTCACCCTACCCTACCCTCACCTCACCTCATTTTCTCGTCGTAACATTTTATTGTGTATAACCACTTCATACTTTTCCCCATCAAGAGAAAATCGTTCCTTTCTAAACTCAGATGGCATATAATTACTTTACAAGAGTAATTTTTATGAAACTTATATGTATATATGTATATATGTATCTTTATATGTATCTATGTATATATGTATCTATTTGTATATGTATATATGTATCTATTTATATGTGTATATGTATATATGTATCTATTTATATGTATATATATGTATACTTTCATAGTGTCTTTATTTTAAATAACAAACAAGGAACGCATTCATATGTTCGGCTCGTAAGTGCTGCTACCTGGTTTAATCTTTATTTAAGCCAGGAATATCAAACTTGCAGCCCGCGGGACTCATATGGCCTGATTCATGATTTTGTGCGGCCCGTTTACCTTCTGATGATTCGTCATACAATGTGGCCCAATTAGTATTTTAAATAAACGTTATAGTAATACAACATTTGTATTAATTTGATTGGGAAAAAGTGAGGTTGGCGTACCAAATTTTACTCACTAACCAAAGATTGATTCCCAAAACTGGTTAAATTATTATGTGCAATATTTGTCAGCACAACATTCTTGCAAGGAATAAACACCCGAATGAACGATCACGTTTACCGATACGCATTTGCCATCTATTTTTAAAGTGACTTCAACAAGAGATAAAACCGCTCACACACTTGATGCAAATTTAAAGTTCGAAACTTTTGGTATTTCAAGGGATAAGCCTTAACATTTAATGTAACTTTAATTTTATTTTTGTTATAATAAGGATTTCAAATTTGAACTTTTTCCATTTAAGATGGTGACAATATTGAATTTACTGAAATGCGGCCTTCTCATTATTTTCACTGTTCGATGTAGCACTCACTAATGGTCAAATGACGTCTGATGTAAGTAAGCATATTAATAGCCACCATAGGAATATATATCGATAAAAAATGTCATTATAATTTTAACGTGTATTCAATCGCAGGGTTATGAACGTTTTAACCAATATGAAGGGGTCGAATGAGGCTTATTGAGGAACTGACATGAAATAAATTAATTGCTGTCAAGACCATATAGCTGTAGCCTGGCCATGAATTAGCATTTTCCAGTAAATTTTCAATAGTTAAATTTTCCTGTTAGCATTTAAAATAGTATTGATTCCCAAGGGAAGGTGGGATGTATTCATAGAGGCCTTGATTATATTATTGCGATATTAACATATCTGGTCTGCAATAAAACAAAATACCCTGACTTTAGTGACACATTTGACCACCAAGCGCTGTAATCTAAACGTGAGCGTGAAAAGAGAATTGCAATAATGGTTATTGCTTTATTGTTACTAGTGTGGTCATATTTCTGGTGTTAACGTCCTTAGAATGAATTAAACTAAAGAGTATTAACGTTTAAACTTGAGATATCTTGATTACATTCGTTTCATTTAAGTTCATTTAAGTAATTGGGTGAAACAACATTTTCCATTCTCGCATATCTAAATCTGGAACACAAAATGCTACGATGGGAAAGGTTCAAATTTGTTGGCACCATGAGATACCATGGGTGATACTTTTTTATTGAGGTGTATTTAATGAATAATCATCAAATTTTAGTTTAACGTCATTGCAATCTAGTCTGGAACTTTGATGTGCACATCTTTGGTCGAGTGTACATGCGTTTTTCCTTTGAGGTAACTTCTCATTATTTCTACATGCGAATGCTGGTGCATTAAACAGTGTCAGTGTTAGCTCATCTTTATTGTAATTTGGTATGACCCTGAAAACCGTAGATTTAATGCTATTTGTGTGAACTGAAATTGTTTTCCACTTTAACCAGGCTATTGCACCCCCACGTTTTGTGGGAATTGTGGCTAACTATATAACCGTCTTTATTACAAGTAATATTAAATAATTCCTTTTGATGATCACAATTTTCATCCTTTGAGCTTCATTCCAAAATTAAGCGAAAGCTACCAAATACTGTATTTCGCCTTATTTGTTTTGGTAGTACGTTTGTTGGTTGATTTAATGCAGGAGAGTCAAATTTGATTGTTCATAAAGGTCACATTGAAAATTAAAAATACTGAAGTGGCATATTGAAGGGGTTACATTAAAAAAAATCTATAACTTTAGAGAATTCCGGCTTAGTTATTACAAAAGAAAATAATAGGCCCCTATTTAAATACCCACCCCCCCTTTTTTTTACCAAACATTTGAGTCCTTTTATATGCAGAAATGTTGTGATTGTCGTTCTTAAAATATTGTATTAAGTTCACTTTTATAGTTGTTGGCATGTGTTTTTCCGTAAGTTGAGATTTCTTGGGTGTTAAGAGTCCATTTATTGTGAGAAATCCACTTTTACCATAGTCTAACCAATGTAGGTATAGTAACTGAGAGCTAGCAAAAGCTACCAGATCTACTTCAATGCATTCATTCGCTAAGCCAATTGATCTGCCAGACCAGATGCTGAGTTTCTATAATTTTGGCAGTCTAAGATTTCTAATAGAGAGAGATGAATGTTTTGCTCTATATAGAAAAAAACTGCCCCTAAACTCTCGTTCCATAAACTCCCACCTTAACACCATACCGCCGAAGCAGGTTTCAGGAAAACAATATTATTTGTTGCCACCTTAAATTATTTTATTTGCCTATTTGTTTTTGTTTTTCATCGCTTTCAGAGAACTATAAAATATATATATTTAAAGATTGGTATGGGTTTGTAGTTCAATCCGCAGTTTTTATCCTTAGTCCGTGTCTGTATTTAATTTCCACCTTGCTACTATTATTACAGATATTTGTATCCACAAAGAACTCTTACCGGTGTAAGCCAGTACACTACCATCGAGGCATACTATAAAAATGAATTTAAAAAAATACCCACTTCGCTGGTCAAGGAGTCTAAGGCACTATTTGCACACAATAGACTTGACTATCAAATACGAGATCGGTGTTAGAATCCCGTTCGGGTGCACTGAGAGTGAATTTCCTTAAATTGTTAATCCGCCCATCCTCCACGCAAACGCTGCACACTTCCTCAAAACTCAACCTTCCTCATCTCAAACACATACACGTAATTAGTTAACATGCGGATAGCCCAAACACCTAGTAACTAACCCCCCCCCCCCACAAAAAAAATGTATAAAACGTGTTTAAAGGAAGAGGTGATTTGTTGCGTCCCACCCTTAATTCGTTCAAATGAAAACTAATGTCTTGCGGCGCGTGGGTTGTGTGCCTAGCGCGCAATCCAATGGCCGGGCGTCGGCAAGATATCCCCTGGGGAGGAGGTAGGGGGGGGGAATCCGGACAACCGATGACGCCACCACGTCACGGCGTCGCCTGGCACGCCGCTAGGGGTCGATTGTCCATTGTGCTCCTTGAAGCTCCTTGGTACCGCCTCGCCTCGCTGAACTCGAGGGTTCAAAAAACCCACAAGAACAACGGAGGGAACAAAATGCGCTTGGGTGGGCACGCGGGATTGAGCGAGGTTTGATCACATAGGATACCCACATCCACACCGGTGGGCATGTGGTCTAAGGCGTCACACTTACATTAATGGACTGGGACGGTCGATGACGTGGGAGATCAGGGTTCGAATCTTGATCGGGTGTACCGAGGGTGGTTTGGCCTACATATATTTTCCTATCTCCCTCCACGTAGATTCAGGTACACTTCCTCAGAAATAGACCTTTTGAAAATAACTAGTTTTGTTTGAAGGTATAAGGATAAGGAGGCTAACTTAGAGATAATATGCCAGCATTACCGTGGATAGAGGCCGGAAAATGGCAGCGTAGAGAAATAAGCTCTCGGCACAGTATTTATTAGTAGAGGAGTTTGCTATGAGCTAAAAACGTTTATCAAATGTGGGTATATTTCCTCTAAATTCCACCTTAATCACCCTCTACTCCATTAGCGTAACTTAGAAAACGGATCGTGATAAGTCTAAAAGAAAAGTACACTCCTGTGTAGTTTTAGGCGTACTTTAGTTAGTTTGCAAGACGTCTGCATATTTTATTATTATTATCATCATCATCATCATCATCATTATCATGTGTTATGTCTATAGAGGTGTACATTGATTTGTCTAAATCAATTCATCCAGCAAGTCCATTCAACAGCTTCCTTTTTAAGGTCCTGAAACTTTATCTTATTTCCTTGTTTGAGGTCTTCCTGGTCCCTTTTTTTTTACTTTACACTTTGCCTTTGGTAAAATCACTCATAGGCTATATTTTACTCTCATGTGACACATTCATTCTGCCTTTATTTTTAAAATCACCTGAAGGATGTTTCTCTTTTCATTTATTAGTCTTAGTTTTTCTTCATTAGGCTTGGTTCACACGAGAGGAATATGCGCGGAACCGTCGTGACTTCTGCAAGGTCAAGCATAATATCTAAGGTCTAATAGCTTGGTTCACACGAGCTTGATTTTTTCGTCGTGGAAATCTATTCGCAAGTCTTCCGATGCTCCTTATGGGGAAATGCTCTGCAGGAACTCCACTTGGGGCGCCCGCATCTCATGTTAATTCACTGGGAACGGTTCAAACGTGCGAACAATTCGGCGCGGAATTTCTATTTTTGTGAACGATCCTTCACAGTGAACTAAAGTTCATCTAATGTCCGATATGACATTCTGAAACAATTGAGGGGGGGAAAAAATTGTCATCTCCCCTCAAGCTTTGGATAAGGTTGTAAAACACTCCCTTACTCAGTCGACCGCTAACATTTGGATGAGCCCAATATCTACGATGCTTCTTATATTTTTCCCTTTAAGCTATTTAATATCTATAAATAAAAATACTCAACACTCCGTATGGTCCATGGTGACTATGAAAAGAGTCCTCGGCTGGATTGCTGCGAAAATGCCGTTGAAATTTTAACACTAGCTCGTTTTCAACTACTTTTTAAGTATAAAATAACTATTTATTTGGCCTTCCTCTAGTAAATGCAGTCATTTTGTATAAGCTCACAACAGAAAATTTTAAGATATTTGATTAACTATCTGCGAGCTTTCCTCTCCACCTTGAGATATGAAGTTTTGTTGTTTTCTTATAGACAGGACAGAGGGTAGTTCCAAGGGAAGAGTGATAGGGAGTATAAATTTAAACAGAATGGATCATTAGTTCCAGAAAACGATACAGATCATCGTATTTCAAGCCTTGTGGCCTGACAACGATTGATACTTTTCTCGCTGACCAAGGAGGTTGCCTTTAGGGATGTCGTATTTGTAGTCCCTGCCTGCTTGGAACCTGCCAGTCCCCAACCTCCCTGCCTGCTTGGAACCTGCCAGTCCCCCACCTCCCTGCCTGCTTGGAACCTGCCAGTCCCCAACCTCTCTGCCTGCTTGGAACCTTCCAGTCCCCCACCTCCCTGCCTGCTTGGAACCTGCCAGTCCCCCACCTCCCTGCCTGCTTGGAACCTGCCAGTCCCCAACCTCCCTGCCTGCTTGGAACCTGCCAGTCCCCAACCTCCCTGCCTGCTTGGAACCTGCCAGTCCCCCACCTCCCTGCCTGCTTATAAATTGCACATGAAATACCCTACTTAAAACTGTAACCTAGTTAATCAATTGGCTTTATCAAATTGAAAGAGAATTCTATTGTAATAAAAAATCATCCCGATTAAAAAATAGGTTTAAAAATACCTTTGTTTTTGTGTTTTAAAGTGTTCAGAGTCGGGCAGACAGAAACTTCAGATATATTTCGGAGAGGTCAAAAAAGTTTCAAGTTATATGTATTTTTTTATCTCTCTAAGCCAAAGTTTGTAATTGTGCGGTCTAGTACGGTAATGGCTTCGTGGCACCGCTGGTTGGTAGTTCACCAAGGGTGAGGGGGTGTGGGTGGGGGATCAGTAAAGAATACAAAAAAAGTTTTATACATTACTGCAACACACGAGTGAGTGGGTGTGCTAGTAGGAAAAGGAGGGAAGGGGGCACAATTTGGTAGGGATTCTCGGAAAAGGGTTGATTCAAATCAGATTATTCGAACAGTTTTTTTTCTTTTCGCTCTCCTTTTGATTGCATGAGGTTTTAGAGAGAGAAAGTGAGAGAGGTTTTGGGAGGGGTTTGAAGTAGAGTTTTGTGTTCGATCTGGATTGAAGCAAACAGCGCGGAAAATAGAATTTCTAGCCAAAAAGTGTTTCTTGTCTTTGTGCACGTGCATGTCATTTACCTGGGTGCAGATCGAGTGTGTTGGTAGTAGGGGTGAGGGGGAGAAGTCATTTCAATAAATCCAAAGCCTCTGGCTTTATTCCTCGCAACAGCTTTCTTGTTCACATTCAAACATTCTTTTAAAACAAATATAGCCGGGCTTTCCTAATACCTATTGTTATGTGATCGTTTGATGATCAAATGGTTAATATTCGAAGGTTTTAGGTAACTAGTTGTCGAATGGTTGTATCCGAAAAATATATATATATTATTTAAAGGGAGGGGGAAATACTTTTATGAAAATAATCAAGGTGTTTTTGAGGGTGAAGTAGTATAAATAGAAATAAAATATTTCAAATATATTGACATACCCTCCAAAGCATAGAGGGTTGATGTTATTATGTTATGTCTTGAAATCAACAGAAACAAAAATAAAATTTTGGACTTATTCTTTTCCAAAATTATCAAAGAGAGTTTAAATTTCATCACATATTTTCTTCACTATCATTATTCATCATATCATTAATTTATGACTAATTTTAACTGTATTTCATAAAGTTAACTGTCGATTAAAAAAATTGTAACTAAGGGGGGTGTTTTTTCCACCTCTTTGGATACGAGAATTTGTAGACACCCGCTTCGGTAATTGTTCTCACAGTAGACTAGACTGCCGATGACGGGGAGACTGAGGTTCGAATCTTGGTCGCTGTACTGAGGGTGGTTTTCCACTTTCCTCTAAAAAAAAATCGTACCTTTCCTTTAAATCTTTTATAATCTTCTTGATTTCTCATACCTTTAGGGTACTTAGGCAAATAACCCAAACGGAAAGAAAAATGGATGTAATATTTCAAAATCTTAGCTCAGTCGTTAGCGTGTCTGGCTCCTGATCTAATGGTTCCGGGTTAGATTCCTATTTTGGCCAATAAAATTACCACTAGTTAAATTAGGGTTGCCCCTTTCATAGTGATAAATCAACTTCTGGGGGTTGGTTGTTTTGTTTGTTCAAGAGTTATATTAATTTGTAAGCTATGTGCTGATATAAGTTTCATAACGTGATAATAATAATAAGTCTATTACGTTACGACACACCATAAGTCAGTGACCCGGATAAACGAAATCTGTGCCCGGTTAGCTGACTTAGTTATCCACGAGGTAAATATATGGCCACTAAATATATAAGAAATATTGTCTTAGCTTTTTTTTTTCATTGGACGTACTGTCATCAACATCTCGGAACAGCGTGTTCAACTGGTGTATCTCCACTCTCACCTGCGAGGTCTAGTATAAAGTTCGTATCTAGGTCAGGTGAATTTATTATGTTTTCCTACTTTGTGATTTTTAGCTGTTGTTTCCTCCATTCTTTATTCAGGTGGATGCTGGAGCTTTGCTTAAAGATTCACCCTCCTTATCCTGTGAGCAGCCTGGGTGGTGTCTTGTCACCCCACTCCCTGAGACGAGAGTTCATGTCGATTGATCTACTTTCCACATCCTGGTGACGGGGTATTTACCCCCACCTCTACCCCTCATTTCTGGGCGAAAATAAAATTTAGTCAAGCTTGGGGACATAGCCCAACTACTTCCCAATGGTAAGGGACCTCACCCCCAACCCACTAGCCAGCCTGACTCAAGGGCTTAGTCCAAAAATTTGGAGATCGGCTCCCAATGAGTCAAGGACCCTAATCCAAACATACTGACAGCCTGTACTTGGGGCTCATTTTGGGGGTATGACCCATGCTAATAAGCGTGTGTGTGGTAGTTAATCTACCCGCATTTGTGTGGAAGGAGAGTCGGAAACCATTTAGGGGAAGCAACCCTCAATAGACCCAACAGGGATTTGAGCCCTCATCTCCCTTTCTCTTCACCTTGCCAGTCTTAACATGAGAGTGACGCCTTAAACCATTCGGCCGTAGGATTTGTTAATCTAGAGCTTTTAATTACAAAATTTAAATTGTATTTAACATAATTTTTAAAAAATTGTCACATCACCCTCTTCTAATACAAAATTTGTAAAACCATAGTGAGGCCTATAATTATGTCTTTGGATATTATCCAACAAATGTACCTTGGATTACTGCATGTAGTAATATCGATTAATATCAAAATAGTGTTTAGTCGACGCAACAGGGCTGCTCTTCTTACCCACATTATTACAGCAAGGTTATTCAAAAATAGATGAACCTCGGCATTTATTCACATCGCATTAATAGAGAGAGACTTGGATCAGAAATGTCCACTGAAATGAAATGGTCAAAGATAAACAAATAAGGTGATCTGGTAGAAATTAAAGCGTCTCTTGTTGCAAGATTTAGGCGTGGTTAAAAAATGTCGTTATTAAAATATGCAAAAACTAAAACAATAGGAAATCGAAAAGAAAATTTGCATTCTCTTTCAAAGTGATCTCACTGTAATAATGATTTTTTTTCTTTCAAAGTAAACGTATAACTTTTTGTGTGATGTCTATTTTCTGGGAAATACGATGGTGAAGAAAGCTCAAACTGAATTATTTGGCACAGTGATTCAAACACCATGTTTTTCCAATATTACAATCATTATTATTTTACTCCCATTTCATGTACCCGGTGAGACCTAACCAAGCCAGTTTGTTCAATAAGTAGTCCTAAAATTAAAGAGTAATTTACTGGAGTGCAAAAAAAAATCTTTTAAATACGCTCTAAAGTTTTTCATTAAATTTTACTTCCAGGCGCTAATCAACAATGGAAAATAATTATAATTTTCCCATGAAAATTACTTTACATGAGTGGAAATGTTCAATTATGATCATATTTTTGCAACTATTTGGGATAAAAAATAACTTTCACGGTGAAGTTGTAGCACTATTAATATTAAAATCTTTTATTTGAAATAGTTGGATGCACCTGACATTTATTTGAATAAATGGATTAGTAACGAAAATTACCCGTAGGAATTTTTCTGCATATTAAACCGTTTGCATATTTTAATCTGAGATATAAAATAAGAATAGGGTAATATTGAGTTGCAGCTCAGTGTTGTCCAAACGCAAATAATTGAGTGCTTATACTCGCCAGAGGAAGAGGGGTAGTGTTATCAGCAGATAAACTAGAGGCCTCGATTTTTTCCCCTTTCTATTTCGTGCACGAGTGTCTAAAGTAACTGAAAGTGCATTAGGTTAAGATACAATCTGCTCTGCAAAATAGCATTGAAATCACCAATTAGGCAACGTCATTAAGTTGGGGATGTAGGTAGAGCGAGAAAGGGTCATTGTGTTTATAGAAAAACATTGTTCCGGTTAAAAATAAATCGAATATTGCTTCTATACAAACACATAGTCTAATTTAGTTCACATGGTGATATCAACAGTTGTCCAAGGGTATCATCCTGGAATTTAAATAAAACTTTTTTCCTTAATTTAAAAAGGTTGTTAGATAATGCCTCTATGATCATGACATGTTCAACAACTGTTATCAGTCACCATGTGAAGAAAATTAATCTCTGTTTGTACTAAAGAAATATTTTATTTATTTGGTCTAAAAAGTGTTCTATAAATACTGAAAAAAACCCACAAAGCATCCCCACCTTAAGGCGCTAGCATAATATGGAAAAAATGACAAACACCAGATACCAATGGGGTTTATAACACTACTAGGTGTTCTCCAGTAGTAGGAGAACAAACAGGGAAAGAGTAAAATACAAATGGTACTACAATTCAGTCACATCCCTATATTCACTAAAATCAATTCTATGCTACCGGACATTTAGGTCTTAAAGATAACCAAAATATATGGACTTAGATGACTTTTCAGATAGGAAGATTTCAAACTTGTTTCTTCTTCTTTTTCTTTATTTTAAGCATATGGAATATTTCTACCTAACATAAACCTAACCGAGCAGTCCATGGAGACCATAGGAACAGTTCCTCTTTCGGGATAAATATCCATGGTACTCCCGGGAGTCGATTCCTGTACCTCTCGATCAGTAGCCAGTGTGCCAAGAGGCAGGTAATATTTCAACTTTTAAATAAATGGTTTACAACTTAGTCTTATGCATAAGGGCATAGAACTTGGTATTTACTGGAATGAATGCAAAACTAAAATTGGTGTATTATTTATTAAAGGCGTTATCAATATTTAACCTAAACGCAACATCTGATAGGGAATATCTCGGCTACCTAGGGAGACGTCTTAATAGTAGAATCCCGTTTAAGCACGCAATGTTCTCGTATTTGCAAGGAAGGCGGTTTTGGAGGATCTATTTGAGCTGGAGGAACTTTGCGGAACTCTTTCGAGAGAGATCGGGAATATTCATGATTCATGGCAGTTGGCTGTAGGCGCCACTCCGACCACCCGAATGTCTTCTGTTGGGGATGAGCAAGGGATGGTTTGTGGAGGAGAGGGAGTCGGATGGGGGTTGGACTCCAAACTCTCCTGACTTGGTGAACCTAACGTTTGTGAACCGAACTGCTTCAGGCTTACTGAAAAAAAAATAAAAAAAAATTTGTCGATAAAGAGAGAGAGCGCGCCCTTTAGGGGGGAAATGTTCAAATCCAAGCTCTTCAAAAGTCAGGGGTCATGATTTCCTAACTTTTGGATTCACTGAGAGGTCACTGTCTGAACAAAAGGGACGTTCTCTCATATGTATACGGATTGAGGAAAAAATAGAAAAGTTTTCAACGTACGCTTGTGCACTTGTTAAACCGATACATATCAGCAAACCATTTAACACGTAGAAAGTAAGTACTGTTTAGTTGATCACTGGGAAGAATTACAGACGTTTAGAAATCTCAGATTATTTTTAGGGGGATTTAAATATTTTAATATAGTTTTCACCGAAATGTAGGCCAGAAGTTTAAAGAGCTTAAATTTAAATTTTGAAGCGTTTCAAAAAATTTGTGATAACTTAAAAAAAATTATATTGAAGCCATATTAACTATAAATGTGTTGTTGTGACCCTATCAAAACATGACTTTATTTGATAGAGGAAGGTTCAGAAGTACAAATTCTCACGTAAATCATTATTATTTTTTAGCTTTATAAATTCATAATTTGATCTTTTAAAACTGTCAGAAACCTACTGTTAATTTTTTACCTACATTTTGTTGAAAACAATGCTAAAAAATAACTAGTATCCTTAAATATTGCGGGATTCCAAAACGTCTATAAAGTGTCTTGAGTGCTCAACTAAAAAGCACTCTTAAATCTAGGAGAGACACAACACCCAGTCCCCCCGACCTTAATTTATCACTGTGCATGGGGGAAGGTCACAGTTCAGAATGATAAATCTTTCGTTCGTGCCAGGAATCGGAACCCGGTATCCTAAGTTAAGTAGGCAGATACGATACTGAGCTAAAGTTTTTGCTTTTGTATAGTTTTTTATATAGTTCTACAGTAAATTTGTGTTTTAATAGTGATTATTTGAGATTCCATTTGTTTTAAGAAAATAAAAAATAAATTAATTCGTGTCTCTCCCATATTGACCTTGTGCAAGGCCGTAGTGAGCCAATAATTTTAGGGGGTTGGGGGAGGGGGTGTTTGTGGGCACATAGCTTACCCCAATTGTCGGAGGAGAGAAAAAATTATAAATATTTAACACCTTTAGAATCTCTCTGAAGTGCTTTTTATGGTAACACAACCCCCTAATTTATACTTGTATCTTAATTTTGATGTTGTCTGAACCATAAATAAAAACCATATATATTTTGTTAATAAAATCTT
>CABFOW010000689.1:144064-154153 GCA_902141385.1 Timema californicum
GGGGGGAGAGAAGTCCTTGGGAATTCGGAAAAAGTGTATGGCATGCCATAGTTTTCAGTCAGGCTCACATTTATTTTTAAGGGGATGATGCCCCTTGAATGCTTTTAATTAATGAATGTAAAGTACACATACCTGTTATATTAATTAAATAACAATGATATAATCATGTATCACGTCATTTTTATGTTTTCTGGTAGAGTACGTATATTATATTACAATCTGTTCTGTGTATTTGAAGAAAATAAATGGCTTCTCGATTTAAAGGTTTCGCGTGCTAAAACTCAAAACTCGGATGTTCTGAGCCCGTAAAATATCTGTACTGACCGAGCTTCTGCCACGATAAGAGGGTGTAATGTGGGGTGTCTCGCGTCTTCTACATCCACATTTCAGGTGATTGGCCCTTTTCATTTGGCGTGGAAATGCATAGCCATGGGAACAAACTGTTATCTTCATGAATTTTTATTGTTTAGCAATTTTCTTTTCGGAAACTGTTTGTTCAAGAATAGAAGTATGTTGATTAAGCTATACTTTTTATGTACACACCTCCGCTATAATTTTAACAGTGATCAAATGTCGATAAAATTGACATTTTTAAATAGAAAACTGCCGGATTCATGTCAAAAATTAAGAAAATATAACAATTAATAAACGTCGATATATTATCTTAGAGGGGGTGTTGAAAATATTAACATACTAATTTTACTAGTTCTCGAGAAAACTGATATTTCCAAACGTATGATTTTTTCGTTAGACCTGTCCGGTATCTAGCGCCATCTACGGTTTCCCTGATATATCTGTTCTTGTTGGTGCGGAAGGATACTTTGGTTGGTTGTGAAGCCAGGCCACGCCTTTCACCCTCCCACCCTCGTCAAACAAAATAGTTTTTAGACTTGCACTCGACGGGGCCAAGTGCCTTAACTGATAAAAAGTAGCCGGCATCAGTGGGCACGCGAACTAAATCTAAATCTAATTTAGTCTTGTTTTCTGTTACAGAGTGATCAGTGTTGAAATGCTGGCAGAGCGTACTGACGGAGGTTTTCTCTAACTTGTGTGCCCACTCCCACGCAAATGCATGTACATTTTCTCTAACCCCATCCATACCTAACATGCGTGGTAAAATTATGATAGCCCGGTTGGGTACTAAGCCTCGGAAGACAACTGAACATAGTATGGTTTAAGCTAACAAGATAAGAATCTACTTGTTTTAATTTGGCGGTTTTACAAATGTGTAACGATTATTTTGAATATATTTACTATTTATACTTTCTCACGACTCCTCCGGTAAATAGAGTATTGTGCTTGTCAAAAAATCAAACTTAACATGAAAATATTTAATGCAAAAAGAGAAAAAATAATGAATATTCTCAAAATTTTCTCAAACTATTTTGATTAAAACTCTAATCAAGGAACTGCTTAGCACTACAAATAAATCGTTAATTCTAATTTTCCCATAAAAATTTATTTAGAGGGTACTTTATACATGGGGAGAAATGTCTAGTTTTTATCATATCCCCTCAACTATTTCAGATATAAAACTAATAATCAATTTAAAGTTTTAGTACTACTATAAATAAAAAACTTTTATATAAAACATATTTTTATAAACGTAATAGTTTTTGAGCAGTTAGCAAATATACAAGGACGTAGCCGAGGGGGTTGGGGATCAAACAACCCCACAATGTTATGAACAAAATATATAACATGGCTTTATTTTTGGTTCATACAATATCAAACTTAAGATACAAATACAAATTAGGG
Source organism: Timema californicum (assembly GCA_902141385.1). NCBI lineage: Eukaryota > Metazoa > Arthropoda > Insecta > Phasmatodea > Timematidae > Timema > Timema californicum. Next base: position 145,823 of record CABFOW010000689.1, read on the forward strand.
GGCGCTGTCACTTGTAATGATATTGGTTTGGATTAATCTAAATTATGTAAAAAGTCATGAATGAAGGTAATTTTTATTTAAAGAAATGTAGGTAGAGTATCCTTTTAAGATTCATCCATGAAGAAACACGCGGTTCTCAGAAACAATGTGAAAAGGATTTCACCACTAAAATATATTTTTTATACCATATTTCTTGTTAAAAGAATAACTGCGTCAATTCCTGTTAAAAGGAACAACTTCATAGTATTTGGCAGAATACGCCATTTATCTATACCAATAAGAAGCTAGCCTTCACAAAACCTGTCGCCAGGACTCTTTTTATTAGTTGGTTTTTACACTGTTGATGAGGGGAGAAAAAGGCAAGGAGTATGTCATATATAAACTATTTTGCGTATGTTTAAGGCATCTCCGGGATCCAAACATCTACACAGAGATCCCGCCCACGCACAGCGCAGTCAGAGCCACACACTGGCAGCCACAGTCTAAAATAACTTACATTAATATCACAAGTGTGCAGTGATAAAACATTTAATTGGAATATGTATACGTAATTAACAGGTGTCATTTAAATAAACCGTGTGTGAATAAACAGCCATCAACAGTTCTCTTTCTTCAATTTTATTAATATACCGATTTAATTAGTGCTCGAACACGGAGCTATAGACAGCTGGTTAAACGGTATATTTTCCGTACAGTGATGATAGGCGCTCGATAACGGAGCTTCAGACAACCTAAAAATCATCACAGCATTATTATATCAGGGAATTAATCCGTAGTGAATCAATCGACGCCCAAAGTGCGGCGCGATTAATCAATAGTATTACATACCATAAAAAGTACTTCAGATAGCTTCTAAAGGTGTTTAATATTGTGAATTCTTTGGCTGTTAAGGTGTTATGTTGCCAAAACAAACACTTTAGATAGCTTCTAGAGGTGTTTAATATCTAGAATTTGTCCTAACCTCTGGGAGTTCAGGGGCAATGTTGCCATAAAAACCCTTAAGATACAACCCCAGCCCCCTCCCCCCACTTAAATTAGCTATGATCTTGCAAATATATTTTTTAAATTGAGGTATGGGAAATGGGGAATTTATCTTTATGCTCTTTTGTAAAGAAAGATGTCTTTTATATCTCTATATATTTCTGTGACCTTGTATATTATTTCTTTTGTGCTCTTGTGTGAAATGTGATTATCTTCTTTTTTTTCAATCTTGTCGCTCCAACGTCAATTATTTTATTTCACAAATCCTTCGAGCTTAAGTAAAATGCTCCATTTTTAGATTGTGTTGTTTTTTTAGAACCGCGTCTTACTATGTCTTGGTAACTATGGATTTAGGTTTGTTGAACTATGTTTAACGCTCTTTGGGGAGTCCTTTGGAATGCCAAGTTGTTGAGCCAAACTGTAGAGTTAAGCTCTCTATTGGGGAGTGTTTTGTTGCAAGTCCCTCGTCAAAACCAAGTTGTAACAATTTGTAAGGATATTTTCTTGTTGTGGAGTCTTTGGTTGGAGTCCGGTTTTAATGCTACCTATATATGAAAAATTTGTTATATCTCGTAGACACTTTTTATTAATTTATCTAGAGTAATTTTTATTTGTACTCATAATACGGCAGCTTAACGCGTCGTGGAATTTTAAAATTTTAATTGATTTAACGAGGACAGTTATGCACTAAGTTTGTGAACAGAATTAAAATTAGAGATTACACTTTTGTGGACCATTCCTCTGTTAGGTTATGAACAGAATGAAGATAAGAGCCTTCTTTTTGAGTATTATATTTCGAAAGATTGTTCTGGTAGCTTATATCGTTTTGTAGGTTGCACCATGTTCTAGAAGGGAGGAAGAAAGAAACTGTTTTCAAAGTTATGTGGGGATCATAAACAAAATAACCTATAAGCTGACGTCACAGAGTCGTCGTAAACAACAACAAAATAAATAAATGCCACCCAGGTGTGTGAGGATATTTCCTAACACATGTGGATGCATTTAGTTTTATGTCCTGAAACCATTCATTAATTCTGAATATATTAAGGCTAGGAACTTTTGTTTAGAATTATCATTAAATGAAAATCTATTTCATTATAGGTTGATGCGGTGAAATTTTTGTCTGACTGAAACTAATGGAGGAGAGTCACCCTAGTTGAACAAAGAATCTCCCTTCCCATCCCTCTGTAGAGTCCAGCTCTTTCCCAATGAAATGCAACCTACCTGCCTTAGAGAATGAGTTTTGGGAGGGGGGCAGGGAGGATCATTTCCCTCCTCCCTTTGCTTTCCTGGTTGCTTGTTAGGCGTTGATCGGGATAAAGAATCCGTCCCAAACCCCTCCCTCTCCCTTCACACATACTTCCTATTTCCTAGCAACGGAACAAACAAAGTCGTTGCTAGCGGACAAGGGGAGGTCCACAAAAGCAAACATTGGAGCGTGCGGAGTTTACAAACTAAATATTGTTTCTAAATATTATCTATGTAGAAATAAGATATTAGTATTTTAAGCACTACAAGTCTTTGGAAGGTATATAAGAACGAGGATTTTTTTGTGTATTTTGAGTACTAGGGTTGTGTTAGTGTTGATTAAATACTAGGAAGTAAGTCTAAAATCAAAATTGTCGGAGGAAGTAACTCTTAGAAAATACATATAGTTTGCGTCTTATTATTTTGTCACCGAGTCTTACTACCCGTTCAGTCTATATTATCATATACTAATTACACTAATGTTTTGGGGATGAGGAAAGTTGAATTTAAGGGACGTGCACACGATTTTTCACTACGGTAGAAGGAAGATTCCTTTAGGAAAAGAACACCCTCGTTGCACCCAAATTGGATTCGAAGCCTGATATCTCCATCAGTCAAATCCATTGCGAGTTCCTTTAGGTCAGGTTGTATTAGTCTTGTTTAGGTTAGGTTATTGGTTTACTTTTGAGTGTTGGTCAAAGGTATAACTGGGGATCCTTCCACTTCATTCTAGAGATGGTTAAAAGTCAAAATGTAAACATTTTCTAGGATATTCCGGACTTTTACTAACATGTATTGCTATATGCTAGGATATACCGATAAATTTTAGTATTTACCGGTCTTTGGACTTTTAAAGTAACTCAGATGAGTGTACTAAGACAATCTTAGGCCTATGCTCTTCTTTACCGAATTCTTTTTCAATAGGACTTGGGTAATTCGACACGAGTTAGTTCAAAAATTGTATAAGTTGTGCCCACCACGATTCCCCATGAAATTTCTATCTAAATAAATGGTAGAAAATAACATTTAATTCGAATCATAGAAGAAAATATTTGGATAGTTTTAAGCTTATACAGTGTTTAAATTTTCGAGTTAGTACTAATTTCAATCCTAACTTTACGAGATTTATTAAACCATCCTATATGGCGAGAATATCAAATAATGTTTGGAGTTAGCATATTGACACATAGTAAATAAGAAAGTGGGGAATTATTCACCAGCGGCGAGCAGGTTTCCTGATATAGGGGATGTTTTGGCGCAGCTTTCATCATTTCTGATTAAAGTTTGCAAATTTCCATATACTAAGTTTTACAAGGTTTCATATTTTGTGTTGAAATTTTGCTTGTTTTTTTACTTTCTCGCTATCTTACAGGTAGAGAAAGTATTGTTATCGTCAAAAAAATCGAACTCGAGATTTTAATGAATCTCGACGTTTCATGACACTCCCCCCCCGCCCCGAATCCGAAAAAGTGGTTTTGAATTTCCGTCTCTCTGTACCTCCAACTAGAGCCTAAACTGTTTTACCGATCGGGCTAAAATTTGGTATATAGGGTTTTCATAGGGTTGCCCTGAGGGATATTTGGAATTGGATATCTAACCTTAAAATTAATGGTTTACCGGAGGGCAAAAGGAGAAAAAATTGATTTTCTCAAAATCAGCTCTAACGATTTTGATTAAATTTATTTTCTAAACATTTATAAATATTCCAAACAAAATGGCTACTCTCATTATTTCGGCAAAATGACTTTAAGGGGTCCGGTTTGATTCGTAAATTCTCATTTCGTATCATATCTCGGAAACTATTTGAGAAATAAAATTTCTTATCATTACAAAAATGTATATCTATTTATAATACAAATATTTTAATCGAAGCATATTTTTATAAAACCAATAACTTTCAAGCTATACGCATATATATGTATATATATATATATACACACACACACAAACTTTTCGAACATTAAAGTTAAAGTATTGTGACCGTAAAAAAACCTAACCTGAAATGTTGATGTCGACGTCTCATGACCCCCCGAACCCTAAAAAGAGGTATTTGCAATGCCGTCTGTCTGTGTGTCTGTTTAAACTTAAAATTAAGAGTAGTTTAATAAAGGGCGAAAAGAGAAAAAATAGATTCTCTCAAAATCGGCTCTAACGATTTTGATTAAAATTCGGATCTAGGCGTTGATTAAGATTATAAATAAGTCATTTTCCCATATTTCCGCAAGTATTTGAGATAAATAACTTATCATTGCAAAATTGTAGTACTATTAAAAATAAAAAACTTTTATATGAAATATATTTTTATAAATCCAACGATTTTTGAGTAAATGATTCATTTTTAAACAATAGAGCGAGAAAGTCCGTGCGGAGCTCCGTACCACTTATTTATGTATTTATTTTGTGTTTGTGTTTTATATAGCATATACAAAGTGTGTTTGATTATATTTCGCATATTTTGAGGTTATTAATCTGTGCACCAGCTGCCTAGATACTCACGAAAATGGTTTTGGATATTTCAAAAATTTTTAGGTCTCGCTTAGACTTCAGATTAAAAAAAAAGATATACTGAATATGTACAATCCATTATATTTTGTTATATATTTATGTAAAAACTAAGCCAAAAATTTTATTCTTTTTTGATGGCTTGGGTACGATGGGGCTAGTTTTACCATCTCCCAATCCTGACAAAAGATATTAGGGTATCTTCTAAAAATGATGACCAAGGAAAAGGGGCGAGGGTGCAGGCATAATTTTTGTTCACATTGCAAATATCAGCTAAATTAAATAACTTACATTGCCACAAATCTGCTACTTAATATGGCCACACCCTTCTTGCAACAATTTCTCAGGAGAACAATGAATAATTTTTTTTTAACGAACGTTACAGTGGCTGCATAGCTTAACGCGCTAGTCTCGTGGTATACCAGACTGCCAAAGATGAGAAGATTGAGCTTTTAATCTTGGTTGGGTGTACCGAGGGTCGTTTTTGCTCTCGCTCTTAACTTATATGCGGGCACATTTCCTCAAATATAACTTTCATAATCCCTAATACCCCTAGCGTAATTAGTACATGAGCGTATAACCCGTGGTGATAAAGTAAAACTGAAAAGTTTCAAAACGACTTAATTTGGCCACGATAAGTTAAAAGTAAGAATACGCTATTTTATTAGCTCAAAAAGAGTGCATGCACTCTTAATTAAGTGTACTGTTGATAACCCTACAAGGGACGAATATATACATGTATATTATATTTAAGTAGACTCATATGTTTTTGGTTTAAGGGTGTACACGTGAGCTTTGAATCATTATTAACATATTCTTTCTGATATCAAGATAAAGTAATGTAATCGTGAAAATGATCTACCTTAAGATTATGATGAATCTTTACTTTTAATGTGACCCTGAAACCAAACAAAGCGAGTCTTATAATTCTGTCAGTCAGTAGTATTTCCTCTTCTGTACTATTTCCGTACACTCCTGATTCTAGATCCTAAACTAAAACCCAAATGATCTCTACCACGTCAAAGGCCCACGTTACTTTACCATTTTTTGGCTGCTTTACACTTCCCGTGTAAATCAGCAGTTCAGCATGAAAATATTAACTAGATCATTTAGAGACACTTCTTTAATATTAGAGAGGGCCAGAGTTCAAACCCTCCCATTTATCAGTAACTATGTCTCCTGCTATTATTATAATGAAAACATAAATTCCACTTTAGAAAATAGTAAAAACAACGTTCACATAGGACGCGGAAACCTAATTGACGTGTGCTGGAACGTTTGAAATATTTTCCCATGTCAGCTAATTAGCACTCCCAGCCCGTTGCCACGGTAGGCGACAGAAAATAGACAAAGATCGGAGAAGACAGATCGGGCAAGTTCAAAATTAAGGGCTTAACATTAGCATGCACGTGGATGATAGCATCAACATTTACATGATGGATGAGTTTTGTAACCTAACTTTAATTCACACGTATTGGAGTGTTCTATAGCAATATTTGTTGGGGCTTCTAGTTAAACTACGCATGCGGGAAATCCACATATTTACACTATTTGGATAGCAGTGTGGCCCTCGTTGGGCAAATCTAGAAGAAGAATAAAAAAGAGAATCGTGCTTGAATTTCAAACATCGGGGAATAAAAAACCTGGAACAGTTGTTGAATTTGGTCGTCTTTCGGGAATTTAATTTTTTTAAAGCTCTTTATCAAAGGTGCGACCAAAGTAAGCTGTATGAATTTTCTTAAAACTCAATTTTATACTAAATTTCCGGGAAAAGCACACTAGTTGACATTTTTAACACCGACACGACTGTTAACTAACATGTCTTGTCTAGTTAACTAAAAGTCAGCCATTTTAAAAAAAAAATTCCAGCGAAAATTATATTTTCTAAGAGACATTTAATATTACAAATTTTTTTGGGTGTAATCACTCAATAAATATCAGATACATCCAACTAAATACCAGTTATCTCACAATACCGAAATACCATACCGCTTTAATTAGTGCTCGATCATGGGGAAATTATCAGCTAATTAAACGGTATCAATTCAATCGGCGCCCATCGCTGATCCATAACGTTTTAATCGACGCCCAACGCGGACTGATTAAGATCAATAACATTATACATTGTAGAACTTATATTCTTACACTCGTGGCTGAGCACAAATGAAAACCAGAATAAAGCTTGATTCACACCGTAAAATATAAAGCAGAATCTGCTTGAGTGCTGCAGCAACCCACACACTGTGTGTTTACCCATGATGCGTTGCAACGTTAACTTTAAACAGCTCATTATTAACATGTTTTATTTTCTAGTGGATAAACATCAATTTTAGATCACTCTCCCAATGTTTGTTTACAAATTATAACTCTGTGTCGTGGCACAATAAAATACAGTGATACACCCGCTTTACATTCACGAGATATTTCAAATCTCCTAACAACGGCCAACGAATCTGTCTGCTTGCTTCTAGCTCTACAGCGCATGCGCACTGATTTGTCTGTGCCAGACTTCTCAGGCAGAGCAGACAAAGTAGAGATGAGTTGAACTTTAGCGGAACAGCTCGCGCTGATTGGGCGGGAACAGTGTGATTGGCTTAGAGCTTGTCACGTGACCACGTTTCTATTTTGCGCTAATTTCTCGGCGAACGTGTGAATCCACAGTAATCACTCTAACCTAGACTTTTCCTCTTTTTTTTCTATAAAAAAAGGTACAATAACAGTTTTCCCGGTGGTGGCTCATGGTAGCAAGATATATATATATATATATATATATATATATATATATTATTAAAGCCTCATCTTGAGTAAATTTAAGGTATTTTAAAACATAATTCAATTTGCACTGTAATGAATTTGGCAAGACTTACTACTAGCTTAGGCATTGGTTAGAAGAAATACTTACAGTATTATAACTACTTACTCCGGTACTAATTAATATTTGGTGGCGTGTTCCAATTATTCCAACAAAATATTTCTATTTATAATCATTTGTATAAAGTTTCACAGTCAGAGGAACCACCTTTAAAAAAAACGGGAAAATAATTTAATTTTTCCAGGAAAACCGGGGATTATGCTGGAATTTTACTCTAGAGTTGGAGTGGCCTGAGTAGGGATGAGGAAGGTATGTATATTAGTGTCCTTCTGAAACCTGTATAAGGTAATTAATTCGAATGTTTTATACATTTTTCAGGGAAAGGTTCTTATTTTCAATTCTATATTCATGTATGTCTTGCTCTAAGATAGTTTCGAAATTTATTTTAGTGCCCATTAATAACTAGGCCGCCCGTTAACGCTCTTATCAAGTTCTCACAGATAGTATATTTCCTACCAATCTCCAGAGGAGAGGTGTATTTGGTGAATCTCCGAGATAAGTGTGTCACCCGATAATAGAAGTCCTGGCCTGGAGGATTAACCTCCCCCCTCGCTCTATGGTATATAACTCACGAGTAGAAATGCTGATCACGCCTGCCAAGCTGAGCCAAAGATATTTAGGGTGACAAGGGTTTTAACAGACCCTCTATGTGGCTACCACTGGTGTTGGAAAGTGGAATCAAACTAGGGCCTTTTGATTGTGGCGAGTCTGCATTTAGGGGGGGGGGG